>JAJOZX010001696.1:155000-352500 GCA_023014485.1 Bathynomus jamesi
TAACTGTACATTTTTAGAAGTAAACTAAATGTAAGAGAAAGTTTTTATCTTTTCCTTCGAGCCGTGCTCTCTTCAGAACTTAGTCAAGTCGACAAGTTATAAAAGAAAAGTCGATAATTTTAGTATACGAGAAAGGATCAGAGTATTATAGCAAGAGAAGAAGTAATAATTCTCGACCCATAAGCGAGAGAAAGAGACAACCCAAGCACCATAGAAGATATTGGCATAACAGTCTGGCGAGTCTGTAGCCAAGGGGTTAACAGAGTGGCGACCCACCATTTAAGGCGACCCTACTTAGGATGTTATAATATAGATTTATATACACAACATAACTAATGCTAACTAGGTGATAACCATTGGTTTTATATTATCATAGTAATATCATTCTAGAGAGGGAAGAGCTCTGTAAAAATGAATAATTCCTGTATGATCTTATATTCAATTATTAATTTTTACATAGGAAGTTATTTGTTTTTCATTTCATACTCACATGTACGTACGTCCACATGTATTCTTTTCATTTCCTTTCCTTAAAAATTAATTGATTTCTCGCAATCTCATACATATTTAGGCGAGTGTTCGAATTCTGCTAATCATAGCGGAAGCAAATAACTTCTGAAATAAAAATAAATCTCTCGCTCTAATGCCAATTATCACGTTATATATATACTGTAATTGATGATAAAAATTTGTAATTAATCTACTTAAGTACATTATATTAAATTACTATCGCTTAATAATGTAATTAATGACATAGAAAATGTACTTCAATGGAATTGTAATTAACGATCATAAGTGAATATGAATTAATTGGTGATTGTAATCATAAGTGTAATAAACCAAAAGTACACCGTACTTGGATTGTACTAGATGTCGTCGCCATATAGAAATATACATTCAACGATATTTTTTTTTTTTTTTTTTGTTCGTTGGAATAAAATTTGGAATTGCTTCATGGTTGCCAAAAAAGTGGTGACTTCTTTTCAAAATTTTTAATAACTTTTTACATTAGATGCATTCTCTTTTCGTTATAGAAGATGAAGTCATGTCTTGCCTTAACCTTTTATATTAAGATATGCATATGGACAAAAATTAAGAATGCATGATTCAATTTCCGTTCTAATTAACTCGGCGGATCAGGTCTAAAAATATGCGGTTTAAGCTAAAAACATGACTTCCTCTTCCTATATCCTGTTTATCTGTTAGCCATTGTCATAACAAAAAATTTACTTTATTTTCAAACATTGTGCAAAAATAATGCAGCCTCTTCAACCTTTAATAATGATGATGTTAGTAGAATCGGGATATATAAACCCAAGTAAAATCTTCCATGTGCATTCAGAGATCAATTCAGAGGCTGAGCACTATCTGTACATTTTAGCAGTAAATTACAGTAAGAGATAGTCTTTATCTTCTCCTTCGAGCCTTGCTCTCTTCAGAAGAACTTAGTCATTAAACTATCCGGATAAGTTACAAGAATAATCCGGGAATCTTCAGAGAATTTAGTAAGCCTCCCTGAATCGTCCGAGCCACTATAGAAGAACTCGGAGAGTAATATAGAAGAAAACTACTGCAAATAACCCATCCGTTGCTGCCACCTAACTAGAACCCCCGTCAACTTCGAACCAACCCAGGCCATAGACGGAGGGGCTAACATATATATATATATATATATATATATATATATATATATATATATATGGTTCAGAACGACTGGCCTTTTATCGCCTGTAATTAAATTTTTGTTGTTGAAGAAACGGATGTTTGCGATTTAAAATGCGTACGAAGATATTTGAACAGTTGAAAACAAAGATAAGCGGAGAAGCGTTCTGCTTATCGTTTCTGTATTTGAGAGAGATTGAGTGATTGATTGATTGATTGATTGATTGATTTTGGTAGAAAGGTAATTTTTTCCTTTTTCACGATTTGTTCGTTTATTTATTTTTTCACGATTTGTTCGTTTATTTATTTTTTCACGATTTGTTCGTTTATTTCTTTTCTTTTTCCCGATTTGTTCGTTTATTTTTTTTTTTTCGTACGATTTGTTCTCTGGCTAGCAGGCGGGGCGGGTCTCGAACCCGATTTTTTCCCCGTACGAAGAGTTCGAACGCCCCACCTTAGATATGGGGATCATTAGGGCACCCTGGGTAACGAAGCCCGGGCCGGGGCTCGAACCCGCCACCGTTTAACGCGGTCGCGCGACGCACATGTACACAGTGTCAACTGATGCCCGGAGGCTGATTCAGCCACCTGGCTGATTAGGGGCCCTATAAGAGAGCGGCGGCACGGCTGAAGACCTCATATGCCCTTGCCAGTAGCCGAGCGAACACCTCCTCCTCCTTTCTCTCCTTCTCTCTCTTTCTCTTGGGGGATAACTCCGCCTCCAAGTTGCATACCCCTTGTTGCTCTTGCAACATTCCCCCATTTTCGGAGTGCCTTGCAACAAGGGGGATGGGGGGCACTATGGGGTGGGGTTGGCACCAACGGGGTTGGGGGTGGCACTCTTGCAACATTTGCAATTGCATTTGCACTCATACATTTTGCGGTCATACTACTAGGGTGTCCTGAATGCCTTGTTACTCCTATGTAAATGTTACTCCAGTGTTCTGTAACTATGGTAATGAAAGTATATAGTAGAAAACACAGACATTTTATTTTATACGGAATTACATAACATTGTAGTTTATACATAGTTATACACAAGTTTATCATGTATCCAATGGATCTGTATGAAAACCATCGTTCTCACTGCACAGAATGATTTTGCGCCAGGTTCGGTGTGCTATGCTCCTCAGCATTTTAGGTGTTACAAGTTTAAAAGCATCCTTTACGGCTTCCTTTAGTCCGTCATTGGAATCATAACGTTTTTGAAAAACCTTTTCCTTTATAAATCGCCATAATGCATTGTCACAACTCGAGAGATCTGGGCTTCTCGGAGGCCATTTTAATGCAGACCCTCTCCCAATCCATCGATCAGGAAACACCTCATTTAAATATTCACGAACCCTCAAGGAATAGTGGGAGGTGCTTCATCCTGTTGGAACCAAACATCATTTAATATTCTGAGATTATACATAGGTGTAACAAGACTTTCGGAACACCCTGTACATCGTAGCAGAAGCAGAGGCAACCCACGTGCCTGACAAGCAGAGGCGGCCTACATCGGGAAAAGAAGGTATGGTGGTTTTCCTTTTTATTTACTGTTAGGCTGCTCTGAATCACAACGGCAATTAAGTTATTAATTTAATTAAAACCTACTTAACAAGGTCTTTTGAAGACTTTGACATACCCACAAATTTTAAACGAAAAAGCATAGGTTTATTGCTGTTGACTGTAGACCTTAAGTCTCTTGAAAATTCTCACTGCTATCAACTTGGCGATCCAATCACCCATAGACCTATATGGTTTTTTCATAGGCTACATTCCTTATTAATGTTCATCTCTCATGTCTAATATCGATTTCTTTTTATAGTATTAGTTTCATTAATGACTTATTATTATAAATATAAAACAAATTAATTAATAATTCCAAATTATTATTATTATTTGTGAGTATATATTAATATTTAATTATTATTGATAATAGATAAATCATGAATGTTTTATTTTTAATTTTTTTTATGCAGGAAGGAAGGGCCAAGGGCGAACGCCCGCAAAAGCGCCCCGCCCCCTCCGCATAGAAGAAGAAGATAGCCAAAATCAAGGTCCAGGGTTTTGGAGATGCTCAGACACTCTGCGTTTGAAAGGTTGGAGATCATATACAGGGGGAAAGAACAACAGGAAGAACACCATCAGGACCGTACGCCTTCCGAGAGTTGAGCCAAGATAGGGCAGAAAGAACATCTTTAGAATCTTTTCTAATTTCAAATATAATAAATTCAGAGGGAGGAGGGGATGGAGGAACAGCATCGGAATCGTCCAGAGTTGAGTTGGAAGCAGGAGAAGAGACGGCAACTGAGGCGTCGGAATAGAAAAGAGGAAGGAAAGAAGATACTCCTTATAGTCTTATTGCAAAGCTTTAAATGGTTGATTATTAGTTTTGTTGTAACCTACTGCGCAATACACACTGTAGCTTATATTTGGGTTACGAAGTGTTGCAAATTTTCCAAAAAACTAATTTTACATATTTATAGTTCAAGGCCATTGATAAACTGCAGATGTTTAAGTTTTGGTTCAATTTTGTGGTAGCAATTTTCTAATAAAAGTTATGAAAAACTTGGAATTTCAAGATTGGCAGTATGTATTCCTATGTAAAATTGAATTTTAAGAGGGGTTCGTCTTCTGCAACTTTTGCGTAAAATCGCATTTAAGTGTTCAAAATCGCACTTTTTTGTCGAAAAATGGGATTTTTGGCCAATTTCAGACTTGGTAGCCTCAAATGACCTCCATATTGTTCACATACACCCTTAAGCATTTCTAGGGGCAGGCTTGGACCCATTTAAGATCAGCCAAAGTGGTTCATAACCCCTAAAATAACCAAAATCACCCAAAATGGCCCAAAACTAAGGAATTGTATGATTTTTAGTCTCCTATACACCACATTTCGCGACTGTTCTTCTTCAATCTTTTTCTTCTTTCTTGGTCTTGCATTTTCTTTTTCTTAGAAACGCCTCCACCAATTTTTATTTATTTTCTTTTCGGCATCACTGAGTGTGATGACAGCTGCCCCCCACCTTTCCGCAAGCTGCTGTGACGTTCAACCTTTTTTTTTGCAATTGCAATTCTTCTTTAGTATTTGTATAAGTCCCTCCTCCACCCCTAGCTTGTAATAATATGTTCGTCAACTGAATGTTTTGAGATTTTTTCTTCTGAAAGCACCTTGATTTGTCTAGCAGGTCTTGTAGAGATCTAAAACATGTTCATAATGTCTTGCTTTGACTTGAAAACTGGCAACAATTCTCTGTGATCGATCCTAGCACGAACAAAACCATCTCTCCTCTCTTGCCCATACACTGCATGAGCTGCAGCTGAAACTTCCTGGACTGCTCTTTCACTTGAAGATGAGAACTTCTCAGTTCATACTCAAAGCTGTGGAGATCTGAGAAGCTCCTCAACTTCTCCTCTTGATATCTTACAAGTGAAAAGTGGCTCATACAGTTTTTCATCATTCCAGTTAATCAGAGTAATTGGAGAAGTGGCATCAAAATTCAGTTTAGGGTTCCTACGAGTTCTCAGACTCATGTCTCCATACTCAGACTTACCTCTGATCATCTTGATCATCTCAACCCCCCATGCCCTCTCCTCCTCATCCTCACTGCACAGGAGACAGGCAATGAGGTTCTCACTGTGAACATGATATGCTCCACGAACTATCACATGAGTGATTATGTTCCTGACTTCAGACATCTGGCTTCTCAGTAGTCCCAGAGCGGTCACAATATGGTGAGGTCCATACCTCATGTGGTGCTTCACCTTGATCTCAAAATACATCTTGAAGTAGAAGTCCAGGCAGAACTTCAGCAGCACCTCCAGCTTCTTCAACACCTCTCCCTTCAGACCATGCTGCCTCATCCACAGCATCAACAGAGCCTCACCTGAGCCTCACCTGAAGTCAGCCAGCGTGACTGATTCAGTGGGCCACACTTCACACCAGCAACTTCCTCGCTCAAATCTCCTATCTTGAGAGCTTTGATCAGTAGGTAGCAGTTCTTCTGGTCAGTGCTAAGGTTCTGTACAATGTCTTTTTGCAGTTCAATTATATCTTCTTCTCCTGGCAGAGCCTTGAAGCTAAAGGTGACATACCTGTCATTGATCTTCTCCAAAAGTTTTCCTATTAGGTCACTGAACCCAGACTTGTGCGTGTAGGGACCATCAAGCTTGATGATCATGTGCCTGAGGCCAAGTTCATTAATATGCAACTGGCATATCAGCCAGTGACACTTGTGACCTAGTAGTCTCTCCAAGTGAGTGATGGCTCCTCCATCAGGTTCTGTGTTTGTGTTGGTGGAGTCACCACCAAGGACCACAATAGTATCTTTAGCACCATGAACACAACTCAGGTTCTGTTTGAGTGGATTAATCTTGAGTGCAGGTTTCTCATTTCCTTCAGGTTCTTCTGGTGTACAATGGAAGAGATACTTCCCCTCAGGTTCCCAGGTAACACTATAGTGCTCTTCAGTTGTAATATCAGGATGGAAGCGGCCAGTTTCTTCATTGTACCTCATGATCTTTGTCTTCTTATCTTGTTTTCCATCAAAGAAAATTCCCTTCATCTCTCCCTCTGTCCTTTTCTCCAGGGCCTCCACCGAGGCACCTATTACAGACTCCTTGCCCCTCCACATCTTCATCCTGTCAACAGTTAGACATGCCTTATCAGCAGATAGATGGCCAGCTTTGATGAGATCCTGCAAGAAACCAGTTGCAATGGCTGCCGCAGGAGTGTTTGCCACCTTGAACCTGACTGCAGCCGCAGCAGTGCTTGAGATATCCATGTAGTTCCTTCTGGCAGAGGTGGAGACTTTGCCAGTGTTGACACTGGAGCTTGTGCTGCCTGGTGCAGTACTGGAAAAATCTGTGTCAGCAGTAGGAGCTGCTCTGCCTGGAGACATTTGCAAGGAAGTCACCTCATCTTCATCATCATCATCTCTAAGCAGTAGCTCCTTTTCTTTCTCTTTTCGGTTTCTCTTCTCAGCTGCCTTCTCTTCTTCCTCCTTCCTCTGGCAGCCTTCACCTGCTTCACTGTTTCCTTCACATCAACAGATGCCATCCGGAAGCCAGAAACTTCTGAGGTTTTGATCCTCTGGTAATGGAGCCACTCTGCCTCAGAAGATTCCAAAGCTAGAGCTAGAGGACAGTCACAGTTGACATGAACTCTAGCAGCACAGCTAGAGCAGCCAGATGCTTCAGTTCCACAGAGTGATATCATGTCTGCAGGTTATGTCAAACAATGTATCAAGTTCAGATATTCTCTTCTCTCTCTTTGCAGCCTTCACTCTGCCATTCACTAGGTCAGTCATTTCATTCCACCTGACAAGAATCTTCCTGGCATTGGATCTCTCTTGAATGATCACAGGAGGAGTGAACCTGGCATTTCTTTTGCGCCATTGTGCCAGTACCAGTGATACCAAGTCCTTAGCCAAATCTTGCAGAGGGTACTGAGCTCTCTTCACATCATCCAGAAGCAGCTTCTCTTCCTGGAGGAGGATTCCTCTCTGAAACACAGCTCTCCAGGTTGGAACTTCTTGGGAAATAACTGCTTTCCTGGACCCACCAGATCACTCTGCTTTGAACCAGAACTTTTTCTGGTCTTTCGTCGTCCTTGCTTAGCCATGGTGGCTACACAATCTTCACCAAGCTTTGTATCTGAATCAGAAAATTATCACAGTGAAACTCTAGTAGCCTATAACAGCTGTTACAGTGGTTTTGTTTAAGAAACCGGTCTGTTGCATTTGTACTACAGTGTCTGTCCTGCATAACTGTTCTGTACATAACCAGGTGACGGGACTTTTCGAACACCCTGTATTTATCCGTGATTGAAATGTACACATTCCTAAAATATTAAACTCGGAACCAATTTAAATATATTTAAAAAATTTACAATTAAGGAACAATTCTAGACTTTTTTCGGTTTTTATTTCATAAAACCCACTTTGCTTAAAAATCAGTTGGGTAGGGTAGGAGTAAAAGTTCGGACGTTTCTGGGTTTAACCCGAAAATCATGACTTCTGGCCAATACGACTTTCTTTAAATGTTTTAACCGACCAAAAGTCGGATGAAAGTATTTTATAAGTTTTCGCCGTCGTCGTGAAATCTTAAGCAAAATGCTTTAAATTGCAGGAGTACAATTCTATTTACTGCAAATTTGAAACTTTATAATGATTATAAAGTTTCAAATTTGACGTAAGTACAGTGTGGATTTTTTAGTGTTTTTTTTTTTTAACATTAACAGATTAGGATCACCTGAAGATCAGGGCCCCCAGCCTTCGTTAGTTAGCCTTATAAGGATAACTAACGAAAATATCACGACTTAAACCAATCGTCAAAGGCGTACAGTTGACCTAACGATTGGTTAGGGTTAAGTCGTGATATTTTCGTTAGTTAGCCTTATAAGGTTAACTAACCCGTTACTGACGAAGCTGGGGGCCTTGAGCTTTAGGTGGATTTTTTACCTTTTTTTTACTATTCAAGCAAGTTTCTTATCAACTCACCCCACTCTATAATAACAAAGTGCAATATTTTCTACAGATAGCAAATATTTTTTGTATGCTTTATTTGCTTTTAAACACCCTCAAAGCATCTCAACTCGCCCCACTTGTCAGGAAACCTGGTGTATATACATTTAAAAAGCAAGCCATATCAACTCGCCCCACTTGTCAGGAAACCTGGTGTGTATATATACATTTAAAAAGCAAGCCATATCAACTCGCTCCGGTAACCGGGTGAGTTGATATGAACTTTAAAATTGAATACGTAAAAGAAAAAGTTGATGCTTGTACATCAATTTGCATATACTGTAGTTTGGTAGATCTTACAATAGGCGATTATATCTGTCAAAACAAGATAAATTCTACAAAAATTTTCAGCAGCGTTGGAAAAAGTGCAAATTCCATGTCAACTTATCCCAGTTTACGATTATGATTATTGATTCCCAAAATTATTCTAAAATCTTTATAAATTTTATTGGGTATTCTGAAAATTTTGAAACTACCATAATTGTAATGTGTATGACTAGTTGGTCAATCTACCTTGACAACCTTCCAGTTTATCTTTGACTATAATAGAATCATATTAAAAATGAGATTGCAAAACTGTAGTCAAAGTTCCTCAGTTTTCTGTGAAAGAGGCAACCAAGATGTTCAGATTTCGTGTGGTTAATCGGAATTTTTACTTTAAATAGTAGCAGATTAAAAAAAGGTTCATTGCATTTTTTCATAGTTATTGTAATGAATATTTTAATGCACCTCAATTCTTGTATACCTAAATATATTAGTTTGTAAAATATTAGTATTTAGAGTTTCCAACTTTGGCTTTTCCTTCATAGCAAAATATAGAAGTTTATCTCGAGGTGAACAGAATAAGAAAAGGAAACTATATTTGGAAAGGAAGAAGAAGTTAAGTATTCTGATTGTTACTTCCAGAACATTCTGCATAATTCTGTCGAGAATAACAGTTTAACTTTGGAAATTAAATGTTCGTGTTTCTTGGCAACTCATTTCCAGAGTGCAATAAAGGCCAATGTCAAATTTCACTAAATGTTAGCTTTAGATAAGTGTCTTCAGGTTTGCTTAGACATTACAGTTAAGTACGAAAGAGGCCCATATCGCCATGTGAACCGATAGCTTGCTTTCTCAAATTCTTTCTTAGCTACTGTCAAAAGCAATTTATAAAGTTTAGTCATTATTGCAATTTTTAAAAAATGATGCTATTTGACTTTGGCCCTTTTTGCACTTTCGTCTAGAACTAATCTCGTGCTGGAAATAAGTTGGGTGTATTTGTTAAAAGCGATTTGGACGCGAGATCCCGTTTCAAACCAAACTTGTAACTTGCTTATTTTTAATTTGGTAACACCTTAATGTATTTTTAGTTTCAATTTCAGTACAACTTTGCATTAAATGAGTTTTATTTGGTATACTGATTTTTAGCTGTTGTGGTGGTTAATAGTAAAGTGTAATTAGACTAATAAACCATTCCAATTTCTATAGATCTTCGAAACCATTTACTCGTAAAACTAGCCTCAAAATTCATCAACTTCCCCGATTTGACGTCTTTTTGGTTTATATTTACTGTTTACATAAAATAAAATTCCAGATAATTGCGTTTTCTGAGAGTACTGGTTTACCGGTAAGAAATTTAGCATCAAGGAATAGAAATACTGGAATGGGAGTCCCCAGTTTAGACTTTTTAGGAGACTATTTAGGTTCAGATTACGCGACAAGTTCCGTTTCCATTTTTTAAATTTCAAATTCTAATCTTTTTACAGGCTTATACTTCCTCCCACCAATATAAAAACAGGAGATCAGTCTAAAGCTGAACTTGTAAGCTGCAAATAGGCCCAATACTTGCTCAAACGGGTCGTTATATTTGGTTGTAGTTGGTGGTCATTCATGTTTTACTTGGAAGAAATTAAGTTTTTGTTCACAAGCGTGCATAGTTTAGATATTCTTGGAACCAAATTATGACAGGAAGAAAAAATGTCAGAAAATATATTTTTAATGAATAAATTCAATTTTTTTTGTTCTTTCGCAGTTTAATTCGGAACGAATATCTTTCCTCTGTCACGTAGTACTCAACATGAATATAATACTGAAACATGAATATAATACTGAAACATGAATATAATACCGAAATACTTTTTATTCTTCAAACATTTTTTAACACTAATAGAAAGTAGGTCAAAATTTTTATTTTTATATTAATAAACCACTCATTTTTACAAACCCAACAGGAGTATCGATTCGTTGTAGGAAGATCGGAGAATGTCTTCAAACTCAAAATCCAGACATATTTACTAAGTTAGTCCAGAGCACTCTCACGAATGATCGTGAAAACAGTTGAAATATACTAATTATTGCTTTTAGTTTGAAGAATCACGATTAATTTTTGTGTAGCCATCGAATCCCTTCGTATTGCTTCCCTAAAGAACCTTTTTAAACTAAAATGTTTTGTAGTTCTTTATTAGATGTTACTTCGAAGTCTATTAATGTTGTTAACTGCCTTTATAGTATATCGAGGAGGTAAGTCATTTATTTTAATAAATGCTTGCGCGAGTTTCATTAGAAATTCATTTTGTAGGAAGTCTTGAAATGAGAAAAATATTTCTCGCACGTCGCCAATATTTTTCTCTTCAAAGGACTTCACTCCGGGAGGGAAAGATTTTTGATAATGGGTGGGTTTTATTACTACTGGGTGAGGGGACTCTACAATAGACTTAACGGATTGGACAGTATCTCTTTGGGAATTGCGATGGCTCAGTGGTTTATGGGACGGGGCCGATTTCGTTTACACGGGTTTAAATCCGCATGGTAAAGTCCTAAGCCTCGTCTTTATTGAGGAGGAAAGTCAAAGGACTTAGAAGACCAAATGAATTCTGTAGGACGTTTCCTTTGAAAAGGTTAGGATTGGTATTTAAAGGAACCCTTAATTCCAATTCTTTGCGTTAGGTTCTAAGTAAATTTAATTTTTTAAGAACCCACGGAAACTTATACATTAAATTTTACTTATAATTTAAAAAAAAAAAATTATAAAATATTAGAAATTCGGTTTCGATACAATTTCCAAACAATTTAGTAAAAATGAATTAAAAGTTTAATTCAACGTGGAAAATACTATTTTTAATAGTTTTGAAAAATTAAAAATACTATGAAATTAAATTAAAAACTCTAATTCCTTTAAAAAGGTCTATTTTTATCGAGATCAGCCATGAAGTGGTGATTACATTAAAAAAAAATATCAGCCGCAAAATTTCCTTTCTGGCCTGGGTACACTTGGATTTCTTGATTGACATGCCTTCATACCTGAGTGATCACAATCTTCCCTGGATTATAATTTGTTCCACTGTTAACCACATTTCGAGATAATTAATGTGTTCCAAAGATTTACATAACGATTATCTGTGGGATTAGGTTAAGGTAGTCAAATAGTTCTTAGATTTAAGCAGTAAATATATCAGCATAATATTACGTACAGTCCTACCAAAAAGCAAAACGTGGTTAATTAACTTCCGAGGCTGGTGAGACTAGCAATCGCACCCGAGATGAATTTCACTACAGGGCAACGTTTATGTAGGTGTCGGAAATGAAAATGTAACTAGTTGCTGAAATATTTACAATGCTGTTAAAAAAAGATTGAATCCGAAAAGTACAAAAGTAAGTGGTGTCGTGATGTTAATTTAGAAATGTTTCTAATCATTTTGAACTATATATCATTGGAAAGGAGATTTTGTGGAGTTATATATGTATATATAAGCTAAAATATAGTTGATCGAAAGAAAGCACAATGAAATTCGAATTTCCCTCCTTTCGTGAATAATTAATTCATCAGAATGAAGCTTTATGAAGTTCAATCGAAACTATCATTTAAACTTATGTTTTTGAAAAGGCAATGAAATGTACTAATAATACAATAATTCCTCTGGGAACGAATCTCCTTTATAACGAATCTGTCCTGGAGGCCATTTTTGGTAAAAAAAAATTAAAAATGAGCATAAACGCAACCGTGGCAATGTTTTGTTTAGCGAAGCTCTTCGCCGATGAGAAATGTAGTCTCCTTCCGCCGTTGTTTGACCGCCTCGTGTTGAATTGTATTTGTGTATAATTAGTGAATAAAAGCAAAAGGCCTTCTAGTGGAAGTGGTAAAAAATTGCAAAGAATCGGGCGCGCGAAAAATCTGAATTGGCGCGGTTGTTAGGGTTTTCGCAGTCCACCTTTAAATCAAATAGAAATATGATAGAAAAGTTATTAAATATGAAAATGGTTTTTATTTTGGGTAAAAAAAGTCTTTAATTTATTGACCATATCAACGAAAATGTTCGAGGTTGAATTAAGGTCTGGGCTCTGCGCTGGTCAATCGAAGTAATTCATGTTAATGTACCTTGTCATAAAGCTCGAAAATATCTCATGACACTGCCAGCCTTCATTACCAGAGAGTTCTTGATCACTTAATAGCATTTTTCTTAGCCTTCTGACACCCAAGATATTTACCTTCAGTGTTGCAGAGACTTTTTAACCAGCTTCCAAAGGACCTCAGAAACATTACAGGGGTCAAAGTTGAAGTCTTCAAGAGAAGACTAGATGCCTGGCTCAGGACGGTATCAGATGAGCCTGGTGTACCTGGCTATGTATGGTGGAGGGCGCGAGAGCAACTCGCTCCTCCTCCAAGCCAGGCCTAGAGGCGGGGCCACCAGCTTCACCTGCGTATGAAGAGACCAACACACGGAACCTGAACGAGGTAAAAGGTAATATATATATATATATATATATATATATATATATATATATATATATATATATATATATGCGTTCAACTTCCACCCGGGCAACGCTGGGTCGCTCCGCTAGTTACTGTATAAGACTTGTAAACTACATGGAGTTAAACAATTAATATGATCGTGAACAGCGTTGAACTTTATGAACACAGACATTACATTATAATTACCCATATGTCAATAACTGCACATTCAATTGTCTTTTAGATATACAGTATAGTGATGTATGTCACATCCGCATTCGCAGAGCATCCGCATAAAATTCGGCATCCGCACCTGCAGGATGCGGATGTGTACTATTTCCAAGGCCGTAGTCAGAGCTTAAAAACAGACGAGGCGAAAATAGCCCTACTAGGGGGTCCGGGGCCATGCTCCTTCAGAAGATTTTTTTAATCCTAGCACAAAATCATGCTCTTTGAGCGTATGGTAACAGAGTAGAACATTTAAGTGAAGTTATTATTGTCCAATTCACTCAGTTTTTATTCATGCTATTTGTGGTTTGAGTGCATTACATTGATATGACCAGAAACCAGTTCTTATCATTTGCTACTTGACTGATGGCTGAAGGCCAGTGCCAGACGGGGCGGCCGCCTCATCTGCCTCAACGTGGCTACAGGTATGATTTCTAATTTGCTATTTTTAAAGCACAATTTTCACCCCCATTCAGTTCAAATACTGAAACTTATTAAAGATCAAATGAGGGCTGCACAAGTAACTTATGTATTGTAGCATGAAAATTAATTATACAAATACACAACAGACATTGCCAATGTCATAAGCACACTACTTTCCAAAGGGTGGTGGTTTGGAGAAAGTGGTTGGTGGGATGCAAGACGAGTTGGGTCCTCGTCCCGCATCCTGGTAACAAACAGTTGTATGTCGAAAACTCGTCCAAAAAGAGAAGAGTGTATGTAAAAAAATTATAATTACAAAATTATATATCTAATATTTAATATTCTCGAATATCTAATACTTAAAACTAACCAAAAATCGAAAGTCAATTAATAAATTAAGTATGAATTTAAACTATTATATTATGAAGCTGACAAATTTACGCATGAACATCCCCATCTGCATCCGCATCCGCGGATGTCTGAAATCTGACATAGACATATACTGTAATTTAATGTATCGGATGTGTTATGTTGTTGGACTAGATTGTCCTCCCTTCCCCCCACCACCTCCTCCCCCACCACCTCCTCCCCCCACCACCTTCCCCCGCCCCCCGTTGGGGTACCTTGACTATCAGTTGGGTGTTGCCACATGTACGGAGTCGTCTGTGAGGCAAGGAACATTACATATGCGGGCAACTGTACAATATAGTTTTCTGTACATAAATTTAATTGTACCAAATTTCGTGTACATGCGTAGTTGGTATACATATACTGTATTGCAGACTTGGAAAAATTATATTTGTAATTTCATCTGAATGTAATTAATTACACGTTTGATTGTAATTATCATGACAATGTTGGATTATTTCAATTACCCCCAAAAAATCTTAATTTAATCGAAATGAGTTAGATTTTACTATAATTAAGTTTTTTTTCCTTATGAATTCAGTTAAATTAAAAAACTGGTTAGCAACACTGAAGGCTTCAAACGACTCAGTCACTCAAGAGTCTCAGACCAATCACCAATTACCATTTGAAATTCAAGGCCGTGACTCGTGGGCAGTGATGCCATTGCTTGAAAGATTTTACTAGATCTTGAAATATTTACACCCACCTTAAAAGCTTTAAAGAAAAATTTGAAAATCTCCCAAATCTTGAAAAAATTGTAAAAATATATTTCATTTATTTTTTGTTTTATACTTAGGAATGACAGTAATATCAGAATTAGTAATACGCTCTTTTGAATTTTCCTTGCTCACCAATATCGCCCCTTTGCACCCAGGCGGTGAAGCAACACAAAGATCCTACCCCAAAGGTACCTTAGGGTCTATAAGAATGGAAGCAATAGCCAACACATAGTGGTTGGAACTTTAAGGTTCGTATTTCTCTAACATTATTGGCTAAAGGATGGAATTAAGTTAGTAAGGTGTTCTCATTATGTTTTTAAACATGGCTGGATTAGTTGAAATATGGATCCTTTTTCATTATATGCCTCCTATGCATACGTAGCAATTTGTGAGAATGTTGAATACAGTTGACATTGATGCATATATGTCAAGGAAAATTATTCGCAATGAATTGAGTGAATTTTTTTTTTATATATTTGTGAAATATTTCTATTGGAGTGATTTGTCATGCTACTATAACATTTTTGTTTAGATGGGCATCCAGGAACCAGAAAAGAGCCATCAGTGAATGCTCCACAACCTCCCACCCTAACCACTATAACTTTTGTCACTTTTACATTTTTGTTTTTTGTACTTTTTAATTTTTCTGTTTTCAGCAGCATACTCCACATCCATTTACGCATAAAGACGCACGCAGCCATTCTGCCCTCCATAACAAACACAGCAATTTTTTTAAACTAGTTTAAAAAAAAGTTTCAGCTAGTTTCAGTTATTATAAAATTAGGGGGAAAAACACAAGAAAGACTGGCCCCTTAAAATTTAATGGTACAACAATTTTTGATAGTGCCTAAATGTGTAAGGCTTTTAGTGACTGATTACCTTAGGTCTGTTTCGAGAAGAAAAAAATTTTAACCAGGAGGTAGGTGATCAGAATGTAAGTTGCATTATGGGAGATATAATATTTGATTTAGATGACATAAGGAAAACCATTTGTAGTATTGGACTCAATAAAGCTCCAGGTCCAGATGATATATACGCTAAGAAAAGTTTTATTGTCATAGCTTGAAAATATTTTGTCGATCTTGAAATTAGATGCTCATCTTGAAAATTTTTATTTTCATTGAGTGGCATCACTGCCCGTGGGCCTATGGCAGTAAGAATCGGATGCTTGGAGGACAAGGAAGTTTAACAAGTTGAAACTTGAAACTTAAGATTTGAAAGATCGGAAAGGGTGTTCTCAATCGCGGGAAACTTTTGTTGAGCACAACGAGAAAGTTTTGGTGTAGAAACATTCAAAAGTCTTCTCTTTATCAAATGTAATCAGCAAGTGTTTGACAACATTACTCTGACTTAAGATATAATTCTTCATTTGCATATTTAAATCGAAGTTTCCTCTCTGTAATTGAAACCTAAAGAACTTGCCTGATATTTAAATACTGTATATTGATTCACGATCCACTGATACTCGTTCTCTCTTTTTCCTTTTTTGGAAATAATATACAATAAATAAATACACAATTACTATACATCTATGGGAAAACCATAATGTTGGTTTCTAATTGGAGAATATGATCTTGCCTATTTAACTAGTTTGATAGATGATATCATTGTAATTGTAATAGTAATTATAATTGTGATTATCGGAGCCGAAGTAACTGTGATTATAATTGTAATTCAACATTTCTAAAAGGTAATTGTAATTGTAATTATCCCGAAAAATGTAATTTTTCCAAGCCTGCTATATCTTCTTGGGGACTCTTCTCGTGAAAATCCCTGCACTTCTAACCCCTAGTGAGTAGCTAAATAGGTATATAGGTATAGGCGATTTTAAAATGAAGGCGAATCACGAAATCTTTATTATGCAATTTCAACAAATAAAATTTATTTTCATAAAATTATGCATTTAATTTATAATTTATTATTGCAATTTTTAAGAATATTAATTAACTATTATAATCATGCAACTCGAAGGGGAACTATTTTTGCAGCCAGTCATAGATGTTGGAGGCTGATGACTGTAAATTAAAAACTAATGGAGTCATATTCAAAGTATTTAAAGTTAATTAAAATTTGTTTATTATAAATAAATGCAAAATGCCTCTGAAGTGTGCTGCGGTACTCCGTAACAATGAACGAACTTCCACAAACGGTACAAGTTTTTTTTAATTTCCCTAAAAATTAAGATCTTTTTCATATCGTTGTATAGTATTGGTATCATACCCTCAATGATGACTTCATTTGTTTTTTATCGATAATAATAATTTAAGATAAATCATTAATAATACCCTAATTAATAATTCTTATTCATGTATTATTATTAATTAATAATAACTATGTTTTATTTTTAATAATTAAGAGCCCAGTAAAGCCTAAAGTTTAAGGGCCAAATTAAATATAAATACGTGTGAAGCTGGACTATTTATTTTATCATTGTAAAAGTACCACATTTATTTTATTAATAAAAGTTATTTAATTCAATTAAAAAAATCTGGGTATCTAATTGTGGAAGAGTGGACCCAAAATTTGGCCGTAACGTGAACCGAAGAGTAATATGTGATAAACATTTTAAGGAGTTAATATACTAGGGGCGGAGATTCAGAGGGGGATGGGAGGTGTATACCCCCAGTTTTTGGCCTGGGAGGATGACCAATGTTATCACCCCCCCACCCCCCACCCCAGATTTACAGCTGAAAAAAGCTAAAATATATGTAAGAATCTAATCTAAAACCTGATTGTACAATGAAAGTATAGGCCTACATGTAAAAAAAAAATATTCTGTTGATGTTCAGTTTTTCTGATAATATCGATTTCCTAGTTTATGCTTATCTTATCTTAATTGAAATATTACAGAAATAACGGGAAAAAATTGCGTTGTAATGTCTAAAGAGCACCAGTGTGTTGATTAAAAATGTATTATATATGTTGGGGTAAATGTGATAAATTGGTAATTATGCATAATTGAAAATATCATGACTTAACCTAACGAATTGTCAAGGGCGTACAGTTGACCTAACCGGGCATTCAATTGACCTAACCTTGAATGCCCTGTTAGGTCAATTGAATTGAATGCCAGATTAGGTCAATTGAATGCCCGGTTAGGTCAACTGTGCGCCCTTGACAATTGGTTAGGTTAAGTCATGATATTTTCAATTATGCATAATTACCGGTAATTATGCATAATAACCAATTTATCACATTTACCCCAACATATATACGATTACCATATAAATAAAATTCTGAAACTATTGTGCATCTTTATTTCAACTGAATACCAACAATTCGAGCTTGAGTGATATGTAGTATGAAGTAGAGCAGTTATATTTTATTTCGTGTGTATTTACATGCCTCTATGGTGTAGTGGTTAACGTCGCTGACTACTAATCCATCGGCCCCGGGTTCGAGACCCAGTGACGGCAGCCGGCGCGTAGCAAGACCAAGCTGTTCATCCTTCCACACAAAGAAAGTGGTTGGTAGATAAATGGGTACCCTGTGTAGCCTAGTGGTTAAAACGCTGGGCTGCTGGTGGGGCGTGGTTCGGATTCCTCGTTAAACTGTTGGTCTAAGGTGGAGTGAAAAGCTTGACCTTCGTCAGAATGAGTACTCTGCGGCATGATCATTCCACCCCCCACCCCAAATTCTTACATGAAATTTCAGCCACTGGAATATAGGCTAAGATTTTGAGATACTGGTCCCTACTGTACAGTGTACACCTTCATTACAGTAAATGTGAGATGTATTAAATAAATTAATTTTAGCAGGATTGGTAGAGTATATATAACATCATGCTCAAATTATGGAAGAGTCTAGTCCTACCAATAATTGAGTATTGCTCAGTACTCACAAGCCCACACAGAAAAAGAGACATTGCGAGCATTGAAGCTATACAAAGGACTTTTACGTCTAAGATAGAGGAAACGGAAGGTGAAGACTACTGGTCTCGACTACAATCCCTGGAACTCTACTCTCTTGAAAGAAGGCGCGAGCGGTACACAACAACATACATATGGAAAATACTTGAGGGTTCTGTCCCTAACCTCAGAAATGAAATAGAAACAAACTGGAATGAGAGAAGAGGCAGATTTTGTACGGTCCCAGCTGCGGTGGGACAAGGAGCCATGAAAACGAGGATGGAAAATACCCTCAGAATACGGGGCCCAAAGCTTTTCAATGTCCTTCCCAAAAAAGTGAGGAATCTCCAGCACACCGACCTGAATAACTTCAAAAACCAGCTGGACAGATTCTTGTGCAAAGTCCATGACCAGCCATGCGTGGCTGGCTACGAGGGCAGGAGTCGATCAGAGAGCAATTCCCTCCTTCACCAAGTCCCGCAAATGAGGCGGGATGCTGCAGAGGGGTCGATCGCAGGTCGATCCTGAAACGTCGTTCAAACTCAACAAAAAAAACAAAAGTAAGTAATATCTATATATATATACAGGGCGTCCCCAAAAAATGTATACACACTTTAAATAATTATAAAGGCAGTGTTTATTAAAATACATTTCATTTTCAAAATGTAATAGAATCTACAGACATTATTTAATTGTTTTGTCAACGCCTGTTGTCAAACTGACGTCCGTTCTGGTCCAGGCACTGCTGATAACGCGAAGCAATGGAATCGCAAACATCACGAAACATTTCGTTTGGTATTTGTGTGCATTCTCGTTCAATGGCTGCTCTCAATTCAGCGACTGTTGCAGGTTTTATAGCGTAGACTTTGTCTTTTAAGTATCCCCATAAAAAAAGTCTAGTGGTGTGAGGTCTGGTGAACGCGGAGGGTATTCTACGAAACCCCTTCGTCCAATCCACATCCACATCGTGCCAAGTACCACTCGCAATACTCCACTCTTCGGTCCGGATCATCTTCATTAATAGCATGGACTAATCTTGGAATGTAACTTTTCCATTGACAGCGCTTCAAAATGCGTTGGACAGACGATTCTGAAATTCCTACCTCACGACTCGCTTGCCGCACAGATTTTCTTGGACTTTGGTGATACGTTTCCAGTACTCTTTCTTGCTTTGTAGGGCTTGTCGATGTCCGTGGTCTTCCGGAACGCTTCTTGTGGACATTCTGAACAGTTCCATCGGCTTCAAACTTATCTCTAATTCGAGTGATGGTAAGTCGCGTTGGTGGATCTGTTTGAAACTCCCTCCTAAACTGTCTTTGCACTTCAACTGCGTTTTCACACTTCCAGTAGCATTTTAGAATGAATTTCCTTTGTTCAAAGCTTAGTCTGACTGCCATTATTAATTCTAATGGGTTTAACTTGGAAAGAAAGAAACATCAATTGAGCTATCAGCTGTTAAAGTGTGTATACATTTTTTTGGGACGCCCTGTATATATATATATATATATACACCTTTCAAAGGTTCCGTGCGATGATTCCTCATTTCACGAAGGTCAAGCTTGTTGGCCTGGTGAAGTAGTGAGTTGGTTTCTTGTACTCTCCACCTCACATGGCCAGGTACGCCCGGCTCATCGGGATAACAGCATTTACAAAAATATCCCCTATCATGCTCCAAAATGTGTTCCGCAACACTGCTGACAGATTCGAACTCTGTAGAGATACTGATGGTGTTCATGTAGAATCATATGCTTAAGTATTCATTAAATGTATGCCTTCTATTATATTGTTATTGAATTTTACCCTTTCTGCTACGTTTTCACTGAAATAGATAGGGACTTATGGGACACCCTGTAGAGGGTGTCTATAAAGTCCGGCATCATAGAAAAAATAATAAAAAAAGGCAAAACAAAAGCTTTTATTTACAGAACGTGCTCAATATGTCCTCCATTGTTTTCAATACACAAATTCAGACGTGATACCCAGTCAACAAGCACACGGTGAATGATGTCAGGAGTAATGGTGTTACATGCCCCAATAATGCACTGCCGCAAATGTTCAACACTCCTAATTTTCTCTGCGAATACCAGCGCTTTCAAGTGGCCCCGGAGATAAAAATCTAGTGGCGTGAGATCCGGGCTTCTAGCTGGCCGTTCCACAGGTCCTCGACGTCCTATCCAATGACCAGGGAATTGTTGGTACAGGTATTCCCCTTACTTGGGTGCTGTAATGTGCAAGAGCGCCGTCTTGCTGGAACCATGTTGGGAAATTTCCTTCTTCGTTCAAGACACTGGGAAATGCTTCTTCCTTGAGCATACGTAGGTAGGTGCCTCCAATGACATGTTCATCGAACATGCCACACCATACCATCACCCGAGATGCACCTTGTTCCTTTGAAGAGGTATACCAGTGAGGGTTGTTTTGAGACCAGTAGCGGGTGTTCTGTCGATTTACCTCACCATTTCCATAAAAAACAGCCTCGTCACTGAACAGAATGGTGGACGGGAAATTGGCATCCCGAGCATATGAATTATGGTTTATAGAAATAGAAAAATATTAATTTCTCCTATGATGCCGGGCTTATGGGACACCCTGTATATATATATATATATATATATATAATATATATATATATATATCCCACATTATGCAAAATGCATTACACAAGTGGATATTGCAAGTTTGATAAGAAATGCATGTTCCACCATCTTACTGTCTGCAACACTTATGAAAGATATGGGAGTTGCAAATACGAAAAAAAATGCCGATACCACCACCCTCAAAGGAACGCACCGAGGGAACAGAAAAAACGAACATCAAAGAAGAGTGGAAATTTTTTAGACGCAGCCAACACATTTCAGCTGCTAAATACTCTCCAGCAATTACAAAACCAGCTGACAAATATAAATATAGAAATCCGAGAGCCGGACAGATGGTACGAACAAAGACTTCATGCGTTATCGGGACAACAGGTACCGACAAAGATAAAAAGAGGTAAATTCTCGGAGGACCACAAGGCAACGAAACCGGCACCCCCATCGGAAAACAAAGCGGAACCACCTGTATGCGAAAAAGAAAAAAAGAAAAAATAAAAATAATCCTAGCCAACATACAGGGCCTTAAATCAAACCAGTCCACGAACAAAGTTGCATACCTAAAAGGACTCATGCAAGAAGCCGGAGCAGACTTTGCATGCCTCACGGAAACTCATCTAAAGGACTGCCAGGCGGACTGTGAAAATTGTGAGTCCTGTATTGACAAAAAAAAGAAATACAAATTGACAACTATAACATCCTCCGAGCCGACAGAACAGTGAGACGTAAAGGAGGATGTGCTATTTACACACGCGAAAGGCACACACGTAGAATGTGTAGCAGCAAAAATTGAAAAATTAAATATGGTACTAATTGTAATGTACAGACCCCCGAACACGCCAACCTCAAAATTTTCAGATTCCATTACAGAGGTAAGAAACTTAGTAAAAGATCTACACTCTCCAACCCCAAATATTTTTCTGTGGTGATTTTAATTTCCCATTCATGAAATATAAAAGGATAGGAAAAAATATATGTATCCACCAGGACAAGGGGGGCACACGAGAAGACCAGGAGCAGGTAAAAATGCTACTAGCTTTAGCTGATGAATTTATGTTAACGCAAGAAATAACAGAAAACACAAGAAAAAACAACTGCCTAGATTTGGTATTCACAAACAACAGTAATCTAATTGATAATGTAGAAATCTCCCCAATTATGATATCAGACCACAATATCATTGAAATAATAACTAATATAAAGGCAACAGGAAAGGAAAGAACACGCACAACAGAACGAAGCAAATTCGAAATTTTTAATTTTCACTCCAAAGCTATAAACTGGGAAGATGTGACATCCAGCATGGAAGTAATAGATTGGAAAACCATTTTCGAGTCCAAGACAACGGAAGAGATGCTAATGACGTTAGAGGAGAAGACGTTAGAAATTGTGGAAAAACATGTCCCAAAGATACAACAAAGAGGAAAGAGAAGCAGGTTCGAAAGACAAAAGAGGGCATTGTTCCGAAAGAGAAAAAGAGTGACTGCAAAATTAAGTAATTGTAAAGATAACATCAGAAAAATATTAAATGATAAACTACAAAGTATCGATGTCGTCATACAGGAACAAATCGAGAAGCATACAGAAAAAGAAGATGACGCTATAGAAGCGATAAAGTTAACTCAAAGTACGTCTATAATTTCGCAAAAAGAAAGTCGAAAAACGAAGCGACTATCGGACCTTTAAAAAATGAGAACAGTGATTTATCTGATGATCTAACAGAAGTATCTGAAATATTAAAAGCTCAGTATGAATCATCTTTCAGTATCCCAAAAACTGACAAATTGATTTGCGATAGAAACGCGTTCTTTGAAGAAGAACTATAAGGGGAAAGTATAACGGATTTCGACTTTACGACGGATGATATTACACAAGCCATAGGGAAACTAAAAACACACTCAGCGGCAGGACCGGATAAATGGAATGCCACACAGATAAAAAACTGCAAGAATGCAATCGCTGAGCCCCTATACTGGATATGGAGACGATCATTAGACACGGGAGAAATACCGGGCATCCTGAAGAGCGCGAACATAGTCCCAATATATAAAGGAGGAGATCGATCCCAGGCCCAAAACTATAGGCCAGTGTCGCTTACATCTCATCTCACTAAAATATTTGAAAGAATAGTTAGACAGAAAATCTATGACTTTTTGGAAACTCAGAAAAAATTCAATGATAACCAACACGGGTTTCGATCAGGCAGATCATGCCTATCACAACTAATGGAACAATACAACAACATTATTGATTCACTTGAAAGTAATGAAAACTATGATGTACTATACACAGACTTTGCTAAAGCGTTCGACAAGTGTGACCACGGAATCATAATACATAAACTGAAATATATGGGAATAACAGGGAAAGTAGGGAAATGGATATATAATTTCCTTAGTGAGCGGAGGCAAGTCGTTACAGTACAAGGAGTATCTTCATCAGAAGTCCTCAGCTCAGTACCACAAGGAACAGTATTAGCTCCACTACTCTTCATAATCATGCTAACTGACATAGATGAGGACGTTACCAGAGACAGCACAGTAACATCCTTTGCGGATGACAAAGATCAGTAGAAAAATAAGAAACCCAGAAGACATAGGATCTCTACAAACCGACATAAACAAAATCTACAAGTGGACTGAAGACAACAATATGAAGTTTAACACCGAGAAATTTCAGCTATTACGGTACGGAAAAAGAGAAGACCTAAAGTGCATGGAATATTATACCCCAAATGGACAGGAAATTCAGAGAAATTCCAGAGCAAAAGATTTAGGGGTTGTAATGACAGATATGCGAAATTTGAAACACAAAATAAGATAGCAGTAAACAGAGCAAAGAGAATAACGGGTCAGATATTGAGAACCTTTAAACGAAGGGATAGGAATGTAATGATTCCTCTACTGAAAACCCTGATCATACCCAAATTAGAATACTGCTCGGTCCTAACTTCGCCATATAAAAAAGAAGACATTAGACAGCAGGAGGGGATCCAAAGAAGCTTCACAGCCAAGATCAATGGGTGCAAAGAACTAAATTACTGGGAAAGGTTACGAGAACTAGACCTATATTCACTGGAAAGGAGAAGAGAGAGATACACCATTATTTACACTTGGAAAATAATGGAGAAACTAGTCCCTAATCTTACTCTGAATCCCATAACTCCCCAAACAACGATGGAAAGTAGAAGCGGTAGACTGTTTCGTATTCCCAAATTGAAGGCGAGACAGGGAACATCCTTAACCCTGAAAGAAAATAGTTTTGTAGCGAGAGGACCAAAACTGTTTAATCAGTTGCCCAAAGACCTAAGAAACACGAAGGGAGTTGCAGTGGAAATCTTCAAAAGAAGACTAGACGCCTGGCTCAGAACAATCCCCGATGAGCCGGGCGTACCTGGCTATGTGAGGTGGAGAGCGCAAGAATCCAACTCACTACTTCACCAGGCCAACTCGAGAGGAGGGGCGACAAGCTTGACCTTCGCGAAATGAGAAATCATCGCGCGGAACCTTTGTAAGGTTGTAAGGTATATATATATACACACGAGTAGGCCTATATATAATGTTAGAGCTAGGCCTGGATAAACACTGGAGACAAATGAATAGCCTCGTAGCTGGTAACTAAGCCTAATTATTAAGATATTATGTAAGCTGCTTACGCATAATTTTTAAAATTTCTCGTAGGACATAGGCAACATAATTACTTAAATACGCTCGGCCTAGTCAATATTTGGTCAGGCTAACAAATTATGTACGTATGTATACGGTAAAAAGAAAAATAAGGAGTGATGTCTGCTTTGAGGAAATGGAATCAAGAGACACTGAGCGACAGAGACTGCTCGCGACTCAGTCAGATTTCTGTACAGGCTGAAAATGGCAGAAGCCCAACACTAACATATATGGTAGCTTGTACTGGGATATATGATAGCTTGTACTTTTAGTCCATCTTTGTCATTTTAGTTTGTATTGTTACTGTTTGTCATGTGGAATGATTATCTGCCAACAAAGTTTTTAATTTAATTTCGTGAATCGTTGAGAAAAGCATTTTCGTCAACTTTTGTAATTATTATTACCAAAACTCAAAACATTTTTGGTATAAAATCTACTAGCACTTTACGTTATATATATATATATATATATATTCGCCTAAAGTAGAATATTGGTTTTAATTTAAGTTTATTTGCACTCAGTCAGTTTAAAAAATAATTACAAAAAAAATATTAGCAAAAATACATTAGTTATGGCTCTATAAATTTAGTTTAATAGAAAATATTCTCATTCATTTAAATATTCAAGGTATTTCATGTTTTCTTATAAAAATTCTTGTCAAACAAAAAAATTTCAACATTTAATATTTGCTTTCAATTTGTTTTAAAAGAACAAAAAAGGTTTGTTAATTTACCATATCACCTTCTTCTACTACTTCTTTCACCACCTTTCTCTACAAAAAAAAAAAAAAAAATGGTGTCAATAATCCAGCAGGGTTGAAAGCACCTTAAACAGAAAAAAAACAAACAAAACAAACAACAAAGTACTTCTACTACTTCTTTCACCACCTTTCTCTACAAAAAAAAAAAATGGTGTCAATAATCCAGCAGGGTTGAAAGCACCTTAAACAGAAAAAACAAACAAACAAACAAAGTAAACAAATCATTCTCTCTACTACTTCTTTCACCACCTTTCTCTACAAAAAAAAAAAAAAAAATGGTGTCAATAATCCAGCAGGGTTGAAAGCACCTTAAACAGAAAAAACAAACAAACAACAAAGATAAACTTTCACTTCTACTACTTTTCTTTCACCACCTTTCTCTACGAAAAAAAAAAAAAAAATGGTGTCAATAATCCAGCAGGGTTGAAAGCACCTTAAACAGAAAAAAACAAACAAACAAAATTTCTTTACTATTTTTCACCACCTTCTCTACAAAAAAAAAAAAAAATGGTGTCAATCCAGCAGGGTTGAAACACTTAAACAGAAAAAACAAACAAACAACAAAATTAGCATTTACAACAATCCTTTAGTACGATTTGTTATCTACTTCTTTCACCACCTTTCTCTACAAAAAAAAAAAAAAAAATGGTGTCAATAATCCAGCAGGGTTGAAAGCACCTTAAACAGAAAAAACAAACAACAAAATTTCTTCTACTACTTCTTTCACCACCTTCTCTACAAAAAAAAAAAAAAAAATGGTGTCAATAATCCAGCAGGGTTGAAAGCAGCTTAAACAGAAAAAACAAACAAACAACAAAATTAGCATTTACAACAATCCTTTAGTACGATTTGTTATCTACTTCTTTCACCACCTTTCTCTACAAAAAAAAAAAAAAATGGTGTCAATAATCCAGCAGGGTTGAAAGCACCTTAAACAGAAAAAACGAAAAAAACAAAAAAAACAAACAACAAAATTAGAAAAATGTATATGAATTCTTTATTTTACAACCTTCCTTCGGGGGGGTAAAAAAAAAAAAAATATGGTGTCAATAATCCAGCAGGGTTGAAACACCTTAAACAGAAAAAAAAAAAAAAAAAAAAAAACATTAATTTTGAAAACGTTAAATTAACGTTTAGAAATACTCATCGCACTTTTTTATTAAAACTATGTGTGATTATTGATTATTATGATTTGTAAGTATAGTCTCGACTCTCGATGATTACACTGGGCAACACGTATTTTATTGAATGATATCTGACACTTGATTCTAGGTAATTTGGGTGCGCTGAATACGAATTTCAACTCGGTTTGGCTCTATCAGGTCCTGATTCTTGTCGACAGCCTATGTGCCATTTTCCAGATTTTTCAAATTAGGACTAAAAAATTAAGTCATGTGTTAAATTTTTTTTTCAAGTTTCATGAATACAAGCAGTTCAAACTACAGTAAAATTACATTATAACGATAGAAATGACTTAAAATAAAAAAACAAACAGATATGAAGCTTTCACTGTGGCAAAAATTTTCTTTTGTAAGACTCTAGCGTATTTGCTTGTTGATGGCAGGTCTCTTTTCAAGCACCAGCAGTAATCAGCAGTGGTGGGCGCGGTACCAAAATTTGGGGGTGCGTTACGCGGTACTGCGGTACTTTTTCAGGTCCCCCTGGTGCGTTCCGCGGTACTGCGGTACTGCGGTACTGCACACAAGAACAACACAAGTAATAGCACATATTTTCAGAAATTGCATATCGGCGATTTCGCACCTGAACTTTCTGCCATAATGGCTAAAAATCGATCTTTGTCACAGAAATGTAACACACGTGCAACCGGCTCAAAAGCAAGCACTGCACTGAGGCGTTGTGATAGGATGGCAACGTAACATGTTCTGAACGAAAACTTAACGTGTCTAGAGTTAGGCTGATGCAACACACGCAGCATTCGTCTTACTGTACTCCTCTAATAAGGTTTACTTCAAAAAAAGTGTTAATTTTTTGAAAAGTCGTGTTTGTCGGTACCGCGGAAAGTAACGCGGGAAATTTGAATGCGGTAGCGGTACTGCTGTACTTTCAGCGATCCTTTGCGGTACTGCGTTATGCGGTACCGGTTTGGTAGTGCGGTAGTACCGCAAAAAATACCGCAAGTGCCCAGCTTTGGTAATCAGCCATCATGTGGGAATCCCAGCGGCCTTGGTACCGTTCCTCCATAATTTTTATATCTTGGTGGAATCTCTCCCCTTGTTCGTCACTTACATCACCTAAATTACTTGGAAATTGGTCAAGATGGCTATTCAAAAAATGCATTTTTATGCTCATATTGCAACCTAACTCTTTGTAGTCCCTTAAAAGTTTTTTTACGATTTCTTCGTAGTTATCTGCCCTATAATTGCCTAAAAAGTTTTCTATCAAGTCCACGAATGAGAACCAGCCATTTTTTTCGCGTTCATTCATGACATTAGGAAAATTGCTGTCTTTAATCATTGTTTCTTATTTGTGGACCGTCGAAAATTCCCGCCTTGATTTTTCATAACTTAAACTTGGAAATTTTGAAGTTATGTATTTGAAACACTCGCCGTTCGTATCTAAAGCTTTTACATATTGTTTAATGAGGCCTAGTTTTATATGCAGAGGAAATATGATTTTATCTCTGCTCACTAAAGGTGGATTAATTACGTTTTTTCTCCGACAGTAAGTGATGTTCGTGCTGGCCAGATTTGTTTGAAATAATGTTCTTCCTTGGCTCTGCTGTCCCATAAGCAAAGGAAGCAGGGATATTTAGTATACCCTCCTTGTTGTCCTAGCAGAAAATTAACCATTTTTAAGTCAACACATATGATCCACTCGTGCTCCCTATATTTGATAAGATTTAAAACCTTTTCTATATGTTCATACTTTTCTTTTAATTTTGTTGAGTGCCCAATCGGTATTGAGCCGTATAGATTGCCATTATGCAACAACACACACTTAAGACTTCTTTTCGAACTGTCTAAAAACAAGCGCCAATCATTTGCATCGTAAGACTCAACCCCCATCTTCTTTAACAAACCAACTATGTCGCAGCAATATACTAAACTATCCTCTGTTCTAAAATATTTAACAAGTTCTTCTTCTCTTTTTCTGTAAAATGAAATGTATGTGTTTGAAGTAAGCAAGTTTTTCTCTTTAAGTCTTGAAGCTAAAATTTCCGCAGCCTTTTTTGGCAAATTTAGATCCCTTACAAGATCATTCAACTCGGCCTGGTTAAACTTTTGCGGATCGTTTTGACTTTCAAATACGCTGGGGTCAAAATCGGTGTCTGACTCCTCAAAGTGCATAACAATATTTTCAGGAACATCTTCAACTAATTCTTGAGTTGGCAGACCCTTAAATTTGGAATGGGGGATCTCATTTGAATGTAGCACAGGTCGTATCGCGGTGTCGAAATTTGGGTACTCGATACAATGTTTATTTTTCTTAGTGAAGCCCGAAGTCTTGACAAAGCAAAGGTAGCAATCGGTCTCGTGGTTAGTAGGCTCTCGCCACACCTGATATGGAAAAAAAATTGTAAAGCGTTAACAAAAGCGACGAGAGACTTGTTTTTATGAATTTTATCAAGTTATCACCCAAACATTTAACATTTCTATGTGTTTCAACCTTATGCAATATTTGAGATTCTTATAAACATTCACATTTTCTGTAAATTTTTGTTTATGTACCTAAGTTACAATTACATTTAGGTAAGTTACAGTATACTAGTGATTAAATTACATAGTTTTATGAAATCATAAACTTACCATCGGAACTCCAAAAGGTATTTTGAATCCGAACCCTTCGTCCAATGTCGCAGTCTTTCAATGCATATAGTGCAGGCTTTATGTGGAGCCCACGATTTATCTTGGTCCCCCAGTTTTATGCCAAAATAAGCTAAGTAAGCTTTTTTACGAAGTCAGTTATATTTGCTCGTTGATGTGGAAGTGTAAAATTTCCACATATATAACAGAAGGAATCAGGGTTGTTTTTGCATTTGAACTTTCTAGTGCTTGATGACATATTGCTTGATTGTTCTGCCAATTTGTAAAGGTATTTAAAACCCTTAATTCATATAAATTTAAGAAAATCTGAAATATAAACACAAAAATTAGTTTAAATAGGTACTTATTATGAAATAGGTACTTACAATCTATGAAATTAAACTAGAAACACGGATGAGTAGGTACAATATAAATTACGTCTAATTAAATCAACTATATTAAATCACGATGACAAAATTACTCACTAAATCATATGCCAATTCAAAATTATGTTAATGCCCAAACTTAATTAACTAACTCAACTGACTGACTGACTGACTGACTGATTGAATTGACTGATTAACTCTGGAAACGAGTCGCTTTTATATTTTAGTTGTCCCTCTAGAATACTCTACAGAGAACAGGAACGCTCGAGAAAATTTTAGAATTCTATGATATTTTTAGCTTAATTACTAATATTAAAATGGGTTAAAAATGACAAAATTAAAAATATTTTTAGGGTGTTACATATAAAAATATACATAATACAACAATACCATAACAATAGGTACAAATACCTAGATAAAAACCTAGTTGCATAATGTGTAACTGCAAAAAGACTTAGCGAGTATTGAGAAAAAAACCTTTTTATGAATACGACGAAAGAGGAGGGGTGTTGAGCAAAATCAGGACCTGATAGAGCAAAACCGAGTAAAAATTCGTGCTCAGCGCACCCAAATTACCTAGAACTAACTGTCAAATCTAATTCAATAGACAAAAAGTTGAAATTTGTTCCCCAGTGTTATTCTTGTGAAAATTCATACATTAGTAATCACCAACACTAACATATATGGTAGCTTGTACTCAGGGCCGGATTAAGACCTTTAGAGGCCCTAAGCACTTAAAAGATTTTGGTGCCCCATATATATGTAATTCAAAATATAAACAAAAATAAACCATAAAATAAAATTTTATTTTTTGAAATGAAACAAAACTTACAGTAAGATGGAAAATAATGTTTATTTTTGTATACTTCCACTTCATTTATATTTGAAAAGTTTTCTCCTACTTTTTTAATTGCAAAGTCTTTGATCAGATCCTCAAAACTAACTTACGTAACACATCTGCTTCTATACTTAGTAGAGATAAGGCATCCAGCCTGCCTTGTTGCATAGTTGTTCTGTTGGTATTTTTAATATACTTCAACTGAGAAAATGAACGCTCAGCTGAGCAATTTGTGACCATTAATGTTAAAAATATACGAAAGGCAATTTCTACATTTGGGAAGGCACACTCAATATTGTCTTCTACAATTATTTTATAAAGTTCAGCATGACTGAATCTTGTTTTTACATTTACTATAGCACACGAAAATATTTAATCTATATGTATTTTTAATATGGCGCTCAAAGATTTGATATAAACAAAATAATAACGCAAAGCGTAAAGTGTGTGATTACAACGAAATATATTTATTCTCTCAAAAGGGTTGTTGTTCACTACAAATTCAAACAATGAAAAAAAATAAATACTATATATGAATATATATAATTCAGTTTTCAACAGCTTATAGGCTATAAGCCGCGATTATAATAGTATAATAAATCCATGGTAAATCCGACAATGGAAAATTTCTGTGGTGCCCCCCTTCCCTTGATGCCCTAAGCACGGGCTTATTTTGCTTAATGGTTAATCCGGCCCTGCTTGTACTGGGATATATGATAGCTTGTACTTTTAGTCCATCTTTGTCATTTTAGTTTGTATTGTTACTGTTTGTCATGTGGAATGATTATCTGCCAACAAAGTTTTTAATTTAATTTCGTGAATCGTTGAGAAAAGCATTTTCGTCAACTTTTGTAATTATTATTACCAAAACTCAAAACATTTTTGGTATAAAATCTACTAGCACTTTACGTATATATATATATATATATATATATATATATATATATATATTCGCCTAAAGTAGAATATTGGTTTTAATTTAAGTTTATTTGCACTCAGTCAGTTTAAAAAATAATTACAAAGAAAAATATTAGCAAAAATACATTAGTTATGGCTCTATAAATTTAGTTTAATAGAAAATATTCTCATTCATTTAAATATTCAAGGTATTTCATGTTTTCTTATAAAAATTCTTGTCAAACAAAAAAATTTCAACATTTAATATTTGCTTTCAATTTGTTTTAAAAGAACAAAAAAGGTTTGTTGGTTTACCAACAAAATTCATATTATTAATTTTGAAAACGTTAAATTAACGTTTAGAAATACTCATCGCATTTTTTTATTAAAACTGTGTGATTACTGATTATTATGATTTGTAAGTATAGTTTCGACTCTCGATGATTATTCTGTGAAAATTCATACATTAGTAATCACCATTGAGTAAGTAAGTAGGTATGTACGTTTTAAATATAAAATGAGGGTAATTTCAAACAACAAAATTTATTTTATGAAATTATCCATTTAATTTATAATTAGTTAACTGATATTCTTAAAAATTGCAATATTTTAAAATTTGTACTTATGAAATAAACTATATTGGTGAAAGAAGTTTTTATTTGTGTACGTCATTAGTTCAAAAGCTTTATTTCAATGTATGATAAGATTCTCACTTTCACCTAATTTGGAGAACTTTTTAACCTTCGTATAAAAAGGGCGGAATGGGACGTTTTGGCGCCGCCGTTTGACGATTGGTTAGTTTAAGCCGTGATATTTTTGTTAAAACTAACGAAAATATCACGACTTAACCTAACCAATCGTCAAGGGCGTACAGTTGACCTAACCGGGCAGTGACGATTGGTTAGTTAAGTTGATATTTTTGTTAGTTTTAACGAAAATATCATGACAACCTAACCAATCGTCAATGGGGCAGATAACGGAAAAGTACCCATATATATATACACCTTATAATACACTGACTCTTTCGCTAACACCGCCAAAAAAGTAACGAAGGGTCGCGCTTGCTACATTTATCAAACATACAAATATCCATTATGTGAAAACTTCTGTTTCCCTTTCTTTCTTGATATATTTTCAGACATTTATGCTATTAAGGGCAACAACACAACTTATCTGAAAAGACAAACAGCACTTCAGGTTAATAACCAAGTGTTACTACTTAATACTAATTAACGGCGCCGCCAAACCGGCTCCGCGCCCAAACGGTGGCGCCAAAACGTCCTAGATGGTAAAAAGGGCATATAACCGTTATACAAAGATGTTATACAGAATTCTACAGAATTGTGGACATGACAAAATTTGGTGGGAAACCTTAAAGAGCTTTAACAAAGATAAAGTGATTTAGCAAGTGCACATGTCCACAGGCCCATTGTATATTTATAGTTATAATTTTAGGAATTTTGTATGATAATTTTTTTCTTATATATGATTTATCCGCCTCGGTGGTGTAGTGGTTAGCATCGCTGACTACGAATCCATCGGTCCCGGGTTCGAGACCCGACGGCAGCCGGCTCGCAGCAAAACCCAGCTGTTCATCCTTCTACACAATAAAGAAAGTGGTTGGTAGATAAATGGGTACCCTAAGTGGCCTAGTGGTTAAGACGCTGGGCTGCTGATGGAGCGTGGTTCGGATTTCACGTTAAGCTGTAGGTCTAAGGTGGAGAGAAAAGCTTGACCTTCGTCAGAATGAACAACTCGGGAGGAAGCTAACCAAAGGTATATTCATATTTTTATTTTTCAGCATAATGTCTGAAAAGTAGGAAAAAGATGCATGCTAGTGGTGCTACAAATGGTAAACAGAAAGCAGAGATTGAGAGCAAGGTAGCAAAATTGCCAAATATATAATCAAACTAGATTTGTTTCGAGAAGAGGGGCAACTGAATATTATCATCATGCAACTCGGACGGAGATTATTTTCGCAGACAATCATACATGCTGGAGGTTGATGACGTAATGACTAAACTGTAATTTAAAAACTAATGGACTCCTATTCAAAACATTCAGTCAATGTTCGTTTATTGTAAATAAATGCAAAATGACAGTAAAGTGTACTGCGGTAATTGTACTTGTAATTATGTAGAAACTTCTACAAACAAGTATTTTAATTTCCCTGAAAGTTTTTTTTTTTTAGATCTGAACATCTCGTTGTCAAAGAGGGCCTAAAATTTAGCCGTAACATAAAGCGGATAGTAAAACGTGATAAACATTTTAATGAGTTATTTATAGGCTAAGATTTTGTAAATAACACCCATTTTTTTATTTTTTTTGGCCCCTATTCACTAGAGTGAATTTATCATGTACTAAATGAGTTAGTGTTATTAGGATTGAATAAATTCTGGAAATTTGTCAAGAAAGAAATGGGTGCTAAGAATGCCATCCCATCAACAATTGATGGGGTGTCTGGGGAAGGTAGAAATAGCTAAGTTATGGAGAACGAAGTACCTAGACACCATCAACAGCGTGGAAAGGGCTAATCTTAGTGCAGGCTACAATGGAACGACATTAGGTTGGGCCAGTGAAAATGCGGGGACTTCATGAAGTGCCTGAAATTAAGAGCCTGATTAAAGAGCTAAAGACAGGCGCCTCACCTCACTGTGTATATATAATTATATATACAGAAGTTATACAGTATATATTATCTAGGCCCTAAAACTATTTTAGGGCTAGGGTTGGCTAAAATCTGGAGACATACTGTACATAACAAAAGCTTGCAAGCAGCTTACATAATATATTAATAATTATATAATTAGGCCTAGTTACATGTCATTTTTTTAAATATTTAATAATTATGTAGCTTAGGTCCTGCTAGATATTATTTAACAAATTATGTACGTATACGATATGATTTACACACACACACACATATATATATATATATATATATATATATATATGCACAGGGTGTTTCTAAAGTAACCATCTATTTTGGTGAAATAGGGGGATTTTAAACAATTGTTATACTGGCATAATGGTATGTGCATTGTTATAAAAAATTCATGTATTTATAATATTTCAATTGCTTTACACGATTTTTTGTTAATTATTTTATTTTATTTTCAGACCCATATCATTGATGATGAATGTGCAAGAACGGGTTTATGTAGTAACATGCAGGATAAAAGGCATGAAGTGCAATGAAATTAGAAAAAAGTTTGAGAGAAGGTTTCGTAAAACAGGCCCTAGAGACCAGGCTATTCGCGAATTAGTAAACAAATTTATGAGGACTGGATCTGTGCATAACGAGCGTAGATCTGGACGGCCAAGATGATCTCACGAAAGAATCGAATCTGTTCAAGAAGCATTCGAAGAGGATCCACAATTATCGATTCGGAGGGCATCCCACAGATTAGAAATTCCACAAACAACGATTTGCAGAATTCTACGTTATGATTTAAAGAAAAAGTCATACCACATTCAAGTGTTCCACAACTTACAAGAAGATTATCCACGAAGAGCAACAATGTGTGCCGAGCTTACAAATATATATATATATATTTTCATGTTTTAAAGGTGTTTTTTTTATATTTCATATTATTTCGCAAAATAGATGGTTACTTTAGAAACACCCTGTATATATATGGGAATGAACTCAGAATGGTTCCCTGAGGTTTTTTATGATACACACAGACCGTGCATGGAACAAGGAACTCATTCGGACTATAGTGGATTTAATTTTCCTAGAAAAGTAATGGTGAATGACAAACACTAATTTTTTCTTTTTTATGATGTTAGCCCGACGTGGGCAACGGGTCACTCGCAGAGAGGTCCCAAAAATATAGCTTCCCTCACCAACTATCTGCAAAGCAGATAGGATCTAGCTTTGGGACAGGATCTAGGGTTTAAAGCAGCGTAACCTGACTACATTTAGAACCTCAATATAAGCAGAAGACTCGCTGCCTTCACGTCGGATTGAATACATCAAAGTAAAAGGGGTAACTATTATATTTTTAGCCAAAAACCAAAACTTAAACCTCAACTGGCAGAATTGAGCGTCTACTTTTCAAGGCACATAACATTCCGTTTCATGATGGGAATGAACTCGGAAGAGTTCCTTGTTCCATGCACGGTCTGTGTGTATCAGAATGGTTCCCTGAGGTTTTTTGAGTTCTGAGTGGTGGTAAACGGAGTTAAATCGGAAGTCGTGAGCTCTGTCCCACAAGGGACAGTATTAGCTCCCTTGCTGTTCATAATAATGATTACTGTCCTTAATATCTGCATCAATATCTACATTGTATCATGCTTCGCAGATGACACAAAGATATGCAGAGCTGGGCAGTATTTAAATACATTTGTATTTAAATACATTTGTGTATTTAGAACTATTTATAAATACATTGTTTTTCATGTATTTAAATATAGTATTTAAATACTTTAATGAGTATTTAAATACAATGCATTTAAATACTCAAAATATAAAAATGTAAATACTTTTACTGGTTTAATACACGTTCTGTACTAGCACAGTACGACGCGTCGACAGTGTAGTACAGCATGGTTCATGTTTCAACGTGTCAGTTCAATCAGTTGTGTGCTACTCTTAGTCGAAAGCGGTTGATTTCTTTATCGTGTGCGTGTCATGGCTTCAACAAGCAAATCCGGTGAATCAAACAGTGATATATCTGCAGATAACAATTTAGTCTTAGTGCACCCTCTGTTTGATGGAAAATACTTTAAAATTATCGATCATTATTCATTAGGTAATTCATGTTTATTTTTTTCACAGCGTGTCCACCCTGGCATGATTCAAACTGTGCAAAAGTTGAGTATAATATGTCACTGGTTGAACATCGTAAGTTCTAAGTTCTTTTGGTTTTGTTCTAAAAAGGGAAATATATAATCGGAAATTAGATTGTACTATTTATTTATCCTTTATCAAGCATTTTATATTGTTGTTACTCATGAATTAGTGAATGCATATGTTAAAATTTGTATGTATTTAAAATGTATTTACAAATGTATTTAAATACAATTGATGTATTTTGTATTTAGTATCTAAATACATTCGTAAAATGTATTTAGTATTTAAATACATTTCTCCCATGTATTTAGTATTTAAATACATTCAATGTATTTATTGCCCAGCTCTGAAGATATGTAAGGAAATATTGAACGAAGATGACATAAGAAAATTACAAAACGACATTGAAACATTATTCCAGTGGGCAGAAGACAACAATATGAAGTTTATCGAAAAAAAATTCCAACTTCTAAGATATGGTAATAACAAAGAGCTACAGAAAAAAGGGTACAAAACTCTGCAAGCCAAACAGATAACACCAAATCCACAAGTTAGGGATCTTGGAGTAATAATGTCGTCGGATGCAGAATTCAGAGAGCACTATAAAATCAAAATCACAACGGCTAGAAAAGTAATGGGAATCATCTGGAGGAGCTTCCGCAGCAGAAAAGCAAACATCATGCTTAAATTATGGAAGAGTCTAGTCCTACCAATAATTGAGTATTGCTCAGTACTCACAAGCCCACACAGACGTAAAAATCCTTTGTATAGCTTCAATGCTCGCAATGTCTCTTTTTTTTCTAAGATAGAGGAAACGGAAGGTGGAGACTACTGGTCTCGACTACAATCCCTGGAACTCTACTCTCTTGAAAGAAGGCGCGAGCGGTACACAATAATATATATATGGAAAATACTTTAGGGCTCTGTCCCTAACCTCAGAAATGAAATAGAAACAAACTGGAATGAGAGAAGAGGCAGATTTTGTACGGTCCCAGTTGCGGTGGGACAAGGAGCCATGAAAACGAGGATAGAAAATACCCCTTAGAATACGGGGCCCAAAGCGTTTCAATGTCCTTCCAAAAGAAGTGAGGAATCTCTAGCACACCGACCTGAATTACTTCAAGAACCAGCTGGAGAGATTCTTGTGCAAAGTCCCTGACCAGCCATGCGTGGCTGGCTACGAGGGCAGGAGGAGATCAGAGAGCAATTCCCTCCTTCACCAAGTACCGCAAATGAGGCGGGATACTGCAGAGGGGTCGACCGCAGGTCGATCCTGAACCGTCGTTCAAACTCAACAAAAGTAAGTCAATCATATATATATATATATACAGGAGAAAATGCTACTACCATCATCTCCCGACAAGTTCAAAAGACAAAAGACACGTTTCAAATGACAACAGAAAGAATGTGAGGAAAAAACATATGTACCCAAATAGCAAACAAAACACAAATAGCACAAAAAAATTTCAATATCTCGCACACAATACGGCTGCTAAATCTAATACAACACATGCAGCTGACACAGCTGGGAACCCGCAAGCCGGACCACTACATGGCAAGAAGCTACCAGAACAGGTAGGCGGGAACGGATCCATCTCGGAGGACCACAAGGCTACAAAACACGGGATATCAAAGGACAACGAACTTAAAGTGCACAAGGAGGAATGCAAAACAAACATAAAAATTGTCCTTGCAAATATTCAAGGAATAAAACCGAACAATTCACTAAAGAAAGTTTTGTTCCTGAAAGGCTTTATGGTCGAAACAAGGGGGGGGCATCGCACGTCTCACGGAAACACATCTTAAAAACGTTGCAAGAGTGCCATCAACCCCCCCGCCCCCTTTGCTGGGAAAAAAAAGGGCATGCAACTTAGAGGCAGAGTTCTCCCCCAAGCTATTTCCCCAAAAGGGGTAGAAAGGAAGAGACAGAGTTCTCCCCTGAGCTGAACCCCGAAAGGGGTATACCTAACCTAAAAGGCCTCTATGGGAGAGAAGGGGTTTCCTCACCACCTAAAGGACCATTAAAAAGAAAGAACCAGAGGTTCTTACTTAGGCGGCTGCCCGAGCTCTTATGGGAGTTTTCAGCCATACTGCCATACACCGCCTTTTATAGAGTCCCAAACAGCCAGTTGGCTGAGTTGCCAGATAGCGCCATGTATTTAATTCACCAGCTATAGAAGGCTGAGTTGCCAGTTTCTGCTAAATATTTAATTAAATCATATAATAAATAATCATCCAATAGAAGACAGTTGCCAGATAGCAATATTTATTAAATTATTTCATATATTACACTGGTATGCATATGAAATTTTTCTGTCTGCTGTGAGGGTTTTTTCAACTCATATTATAATTCGACCATGCTGAATTCGAAAATGACATTGGTTTTCCTCAATCAGGTCAGGTTTTTTCTCTATTGGCCATTTATTATAAGTCCAATTTTATCCCCAAATTTATTGATTTTTTTAGCTTAAACACTGTAGATACGAGTAATATTATAAGAACACTCGTGAAAAATGAGCATTGTGTGAATAAATACTTTTATTCATACAATGAATATGGAAAAAAGTTTATTGAGGAAGGAATGAAGTTTTTTTGGCTTTCCGTCTGTGTTTTTCTTCGGGCACGTCTCGCTTCAAACACCAGCAATAGTCCGCCAGCATATTGATATCCCAGTTTCCCTGGTACCTCTCTTCCATTATTTTGATATCTTGGTGAAATCGTTCACCCTGTTCCTCACTATAATCCCCGCAATTTTCGGAAAATAGTCCAAGTGGGACCACAAAAAGTGCATTTTTATGGACATGCGCGACCCATGAGCTTTGAAAGCTTCCATCAAGTTTTCGACAACGGACTCGTATTCTGGACTTCTACGCTTGCCAAGAAAATCAGTGACAACTGATTTGAATGCCTGCCAGGCATTCTTCTCAGTTGGAGTCATTGCGTTTTCGAACTGAGTATCCTTGATCAAAGTTCGAATTTGAGGACCATCAAAAACCCCAGCATTTAGTTTAGCATCAGATATATGAGGAAATTTACTCTCAAGATATCGGAATGCTGAACCCTCCTTATTCATTGATTTGATGAAATTTTTCATCAAGCCCAGCTTAATATGAAGTGGTGGGAGCAAAGTTTTGTTGGTGGTACAAGGGGCACTGAAACGACATTATGCGACCCAGGTTCAAAATTCTCTCTGGATGCCCATTCACGCTGTGCATAGTGCTTCTCATCCGCTCGGCTATCCCATTTGCAGAGGAAACATGGGTATTTCGTGTATCCCCCTTGCATTCCCAATACAAATGCCACAATCTGAAAAAAAATGAAAATATTTAAAGAATTTAGAGAATTTGTTCTATCAGATAAAAAAATCTATGCATTGGACTGTATCACTTCTGTGGGGAAGTTAAGTGTTCTTATACGCTCTCAAATAACCTTTGGAAAAACAACATAGTCAAGAGCAATAGTTTACTTATGATATTAGTATTACCTTCAAATCTCCACAGATCCTCCAGTTATGTTGGTCGTATACGAGAGCATCCAGTAAAATTTTCATGTTATCGTAGCTCTCAGTAAGTTGTACGGAATGTGCTACAGGGACTGATGCAACCCTATTCCCAATGTTGAGAAGTACTGCTTTCAAACTTCGTTTAGACGAGTCTATAAATAGCCTCCATTCTGATGCGTTATATGGCAGGCCAAGGATTCGATTAGCCCCTCAACATTGCAGCAGTACACTAAGGAAGAGGTATTTTCGTGCACTGCAAAAAACTTGCGGAATTCTTCCTCTCGTTTCCTATACCAGGAGAATGTTGTTCCCGGAGCCAGCAAGTTGTCCTCTCGAAGTCGTGAGCCCAAGATCTCGGCAGCTAATTTGGAAAGTCCTAAATCCCTGGTAAGATCATTAAGTTTGGCCTGGTTGAGAGGCCTCGGCTCATTTGAAGCGGTATTTTGAGGTATATACGACTGGGACTGGTCATTGTTTCATCATCAGAATCATCGAAGTCCAGGGTTTGAGGTGGGTCGGGTATTGGAATTCCAGCACCATGGGGTAAAGGTCTCATAGCAGAAGGAATGTCAGGGTATACAACAATGTGTTTATTCTTCTTGTTAACTCCTGAAAATAGAAACACAAACATGGATATAAAACTTGCATATGAAATAGAAGAAGCATTCAGACAGTGGCGGCTCGTGAGGGAAGGCTGCGGTCTGTAAGATATGAAATAGAAAATATACAGACTCCATCGACCTTTCTTTTTCATTCATATTGTCCCTTCGGGGACAATATGAATGTAAAAAAGAAAAGAAAATATATAACAATATGTATGTGTAAATGTAACTTGTATAACAATATGTATGTGTAAATGTAACTTGTATAACAATATGTATGTGTAAATGTAACTTGTATAACAATATGTATGTGTAAATGTAACTTGTATAACAATATGTATGTGTAAATGTAACTTGTATAACAATATGTATGTGTAAATGTAACTTGTATAACAATATGTATGTGTAAATGTAACTTGTATAACAATATGTATGTGTAAATGTATTTTCTATAACAATATGTATGTGTAAATGTATTTTCTATAACAATATGTATGTGTAAATGTATTTTCTATAACAATATGTATGTGTAAATGTATTTTCTATAACAATATGTATGTGTAAATGTTTCTATAACAATATGTATGTGTAAATGTATTTCTAACAATATGTATGTGTAAATGTATTTTCTATAACAATATGTATGTGTAAATGTATTTTCTATAACAATATGTATGTGTAAATGTACTTCTATCACAATATGTATGTGTAAATGTATTTTCTATCACAATATGTATGTGTAAATGTACTTCTATAACAATATGTATGTGTAAATGTATTTTCTATACAATATGTATGTGTAAATGTTTTTATAACAATATGTATGTTAAATGTATTTTCTATAACAATATGTATGTGTAAATGTATTTTCTATAACAATATGTATGTGTAAATGTATTTTCTATAACAATATGTATGTGTAAATGTATTTTCTATAACAATATGTATGTGTAAATGTATTTTCTATAACAATATGTATGTGAAATGTATTTTCTATAACAATATGTATGTGTAAATGTATTTTCTATAACAATATGTATGTGTAAATGTATTTTCTATAACAATATGTATGTGTAAATGTATTTTCTATAACAATATGTATGTGTAAATGTATTTTCTATAACAATATGTATGTGTAAATGTATTTTCTATAACAATATGTATGTGTAAATGTATTTTCTATAACAATATGTATGTGTAAATGTATTTTCTATAACAATATGTATATTTAAATGTATTTTCTATAACAATATGTATATGTAAACGTATGATTACCATTATGGTGAATATTATGTCAAGTTTCATACGAGGATTTCAAAATATTTAAGAAAAATAAATTTATAAGCCCACCTTGGAGGTTTGTCATGCAGAAATAGCAATCTGTCACGTGATCCTTTCCTTCTCTCCAAATCATGGGAATTCCAAAAGGCAAAGATTTCGCTCTGCCTTTGCTCCATCTTCTCAAATTTTCAATGCACGTCTTGCAGCACATATGAGGGGCGAAATTTTTGTCCTGGTCCCCTAGCTTAATTCCAAAGTATGCTCTATACATTGTCTTCACAAATTTAGTGATTTGGGACTGGTTATTTGGCATGGTAACCGTCCCACATATGTAGCAAAATCTATTGGGATCATTTTTACAAGCTCTATTCATTATGAAATATTTTATCTATATGCCTGAAAAGTAAAAAAAGATATTATACAAGTGAAACAAGTGATGATAGATGTTACTGTTCCAATTCCGCTTTGACCAAATCACGAAAAATTCTATTTTACTTATGAGGCCATAGCCGGATAACCTGAGCTGATTGAGAAAAACGGATTGCAGATTCGAAGTCAGCAGGAAAAACTCTATAAGACTCACTTACAAAACCCTTGACAGCAAAATTGATGCATACCAGTGTTATTCATCCATTTGGTTGCTAAATACCACCATATATTTATATGATGATAGTTGTCAGGTACCACGATTTATTTTAATTCGTTACCACAACAGACGATTTTTCTCCTTAATTCCAACAATTTACTTTAAAATAAATTCTGATTATTAAATAAATAATTAGAATTTTAAACACATTTTTAAATTACATATAGTAAATTTGAAATTGATACAATGGAATAACACTACTAACCTTTCATTGCTGGTTCCGAGACACAAGTAATTTTAAAACAAAACAAATGGAACATACTATGGGTTGGGTGGTTGGAGAGTTATAAGTTGGGAAGGGGGAATTATAAATAATTTAAAGGGACAGCTAAGGAATCAACATTTAGAGAAGGGGTCAATGTTTTTATATAAAGAGATTCCAAAATTCTAAGTGAGTTGGAACAAGAATTATACCCGAGAATTTTAAAATTATCTAAAGTGACATCAGTTTTACATTTAATACTATGTTCCCGGATACTAGAGGCTTCTTTTTTATTTAAAATTTTACCTGTTCGGCAACTTATTCCCATATGCGAATAAAATCTAGCCCTGAGAGAGCGCACGGTGCTGCCAATGTAAGTACCAAGGAGACACCTTGGGCAAGTAAATAAATATACAACACCGCTACGCAACGAATCAGGAGTTCGATCCTTCGCTGAGAAAAAGCTACCTAAAGACGTTTTATTAATAAATAAATAAATATAATGCGAAAATCAGTACGGTAAAATTTTTTTTTAACAACTTCGTAAATTTAAGTTTAAATTCTTTATTCATGGGACCCATTTCAGGTACCAAGAAATATTTTACATCTTTAGGCACTGAAATACAGGGAAGTTGAGGGCTATAAACATTATTTAAGAAAGATCTTATTAGTTTATCTACATATTGAACAGGAAAACTATTATTGGTAAAATATAATCTTAAATTATTAAATTCATCGTTAAGTAAGGTAAAACTAGAAGTCAAATTATATCCTCTGAACAAGAGAGTTTTAATACACGACATCTTATAGTTAAAATCAGTAAAACTAAAAAAATTCATGCCCAAACCGGTAAAAGTGGGTTTCCTGTAAACTGATGTAGTAATAGAATCCCCTTTTTCTAAATTAAAAGATCTAAAAAGGGAAGGGAGCCATTTTCCTCAGTTTCCATTGTATAAGTTATATTGGGGTGCAGAGAATTTAAGAAGTTAAAAAATTGTTGCGCTTGTACAGCATTATCAAAAACAGCTATCGAGTCATCAACGAAGCGTCGGTAAAAAATTGGTTTACAATGGGTGGGAGATTGTCTAAAAATTATACTTTCTAAATGAGTCATAAAAAAATCAGCTGATAAAGGTCCGACGGGTGATCCCATCCCAACACCATCAATTTGTTGGTAAACCTTATTATTGAAAGTAAAATAACATTGCTTAAAAACCAGTTCTAAAAGTTCCTTAAAATAAGACCATGAAAAACCATGAAAACTATCAGCAGAGCTAAAAACCCTATCTAAAATAATGGCAATAGTTTCTGATACAGGTACGTTCGTGAAAAGCGACTTTACATCAAAACTGACAAAAAACTTTTTTGAACCGAAATTCTCACTAAGAAGATCTTTTTGAAATTCATAAGAGTTTTTATGGTATACGCATTTTTCGCAAAAGGTGACAAGAGACCAACAACAAATTTTGCCAATTGAAAGGTAGGTAAGTTATACGAAGCTAAAATAGGACGGAGAGGTGTTCCAACTTTATGGATTTTAGGCAAACAGTATAATTGAGCAAGATCAGAACCAGATACGAACAACTGAGAGTAAGTATCGTTTTTTTATTATCTTTAAAGACTTTAATCGTGACAAAAATCTATTAACTTTGTCTTCCAACCTTAAAATGACTTTATTGACGGGTTCAAGAATTTGTTTGAATTTGCTATCATCACTTAAGATTTCATTAGTTTTATTTATGTAATCAGATTTATTCAAAATAACAACTCCGTTACCCTTGTCCGGTCTAGTCACGACAATCTCCTGGTTCTTTGCCAAATTCTTAATAACCTGTAAGTCACTCTTCTTAAATATAAAAGATTTAAATTTAAGGTTTCTAAATTTATGAAAAAATTCATGAGTTAAATTAGCAAACTGACACTTAAAATTATTAAAATCACCAACATGGGGAACATTTTTCAAGCCATTAAAAAAAATTTCAAAGTAAAGAAAAAACGAAGGCTTATATATTTGAAATAACGGAAGCTTAAATTGCAAGCCAAGTGAGAGTAAAAACTTTTCCCGAGGGGAGAGGGTGTAACTAGAAAAATTCGAAATTACTTTATCAGAATTGAAAAAATTAGGTGAATTCAGGCCCAGGGCCTTTAACTTACGTTCATGAGTTTCAGAAATGGTAGAATGAAACTTTTCAAGATCACGTTGTACAGTGCTTACAAGAAGTCTCACGCCTCTGTCTCGTCCCAAGCTCGTCTGTTAGGTATAAAACGGGCAGTCCTTATGGCAGCGGAGGTGTGTTCGGATTGGTGCACATAACTGCTCTAACCCAATCAATGACGTCCATTATTACGTCACTCTGCTACATTTCAGTGTTTAAAATACAAATGATTAAGAAGCAGAATGACCAAGTTTCGGGATGTTGGGATGGTTATGGAGCAATCCTAGTCATCATAATATTAGCTGGGCATTACATTATACCGTCTCAATATATACTGTAGACTATAGAGAACGACTAATTCGGCAAATATCCCAAATCATGGCATGATACCTAAGTTATTTTGACGCAGGTCTAAATTATTTGCTCAAATGCAATCTACAGAAGATCTACAGAAGCTAAGGCTAACAAAGACCGTAAGATCCACTCTAAGGTTTGCCCGAGAGAAAGGAAAGAGTAGGAGGTTAAGAGAAGAGAAGAGAATAAGGGGTTAAGTAAGGAGGAACACCTATCACTCGTGGGTTAACATTCATTCAGAAAAGAGAAAAAGACTCATCATCATCCGCCGGCCACTGCCGACAAGTCAGAAAAATAGTCGGAGAGAATAGGAGAGGGGTGAAAGATGAAAAGAAGTAAAATAAGAACGCTTACAAACCATGCAAACACATTCTTAACTCACTGTCATACCATGCAAATTACAAACATGCAAGAAAGAGAGTTACAGACATGCAAAGTAAGGAGGGGATAAGAAAAAAAAAAAGTAGGTAAAGTTAAACAAAAAGTGGGTTAGTTTACGCTACGAGCTACATCTACGTTCGTGTTAGTCTAATTTTTTTTTTTTTTTTAATAATTTTATTGCTGGCATCACACGCTGGCATGTCACAAGCTGGCATTCATCGTCAACAGACTCATCCTCGAGCACCACCACCAGAGCTCCTGTTGCTAACTTTGTTTTTTATATTAAACAACGTTAATACTTTTAAAATGTCTGTCAAGACGGTTCTTAAACATATTAACGCTGGTAGAATGAACGACTGACGCGGGAAGATTATTCCATTTATCAATTACTTTAAACGTAAAGAAGTTTTTAGCGATATTAGTAATGAAACGTCTGCCACGCAACTTAAATCCGTTATTGCGAGTATTACTATTATCGAAAGTGAACAATTTGTCAAAATTTACGTTATCGATGTTATTAACGATTTTGAAAACTTCAATAAGCTCCCCCCTTAATCTTCTAGTTTCGAGTGAATACAGGTCTAACTCCTTAATCCTATCTTCATAAGGCTTATTGCGCAATGACGGAATCAGTTTCGTGGCACGACGTTGAACCCTTTCGAACCTATCAATATCCTCACGCAAGTACGGGAACCAAAACTGAACTGCATATTCTAAATGAGGCCTGACTAGGGACTTGTAAAGGGGCAATATAATATCCTTCGATTTAAATTCGAAATTACGCGCTGTGAAGCCTAACATCCTATTAGCTTTTGCGCAAGACTCCAGGCACTGGTTTCTAACCTTTAAATCCTTAGATACGCGTACGCCTAAATCTACTTCCTCGTCAACGCTCGCTAACACCCTATCATCCATCGTGTACGTGTAATTATTGTTGCGAGAACCTATATGCAAAACTTTGCATTTGTCTACGTTAAATTGCATCTGCCACTTATCTGTCCACTCCATAATCCTATTTACATCGTCTTGGAGCCTATTACTATTGTCCTCGTTAACAACTTTACCGCCTATTTTAGTATCGTCCGCGAATTTTGACACATTACTAGTCAAACCTACATCTATGTCGTTAATGTAAATTACGAATAGCAATGGGCCTAACACTGAACCCTGTGGGACACCGCTACCTACATCTAACCACCCCGATTCACTACCATTAACTACGACCCTCTGTCTCCTAGCACGAAGCCATTCTTCTAACCAGTTAGCTACCTGACCGCGTATACCGTGCGCTTTGACCTTCGCAATTAGTCTCCTATGAATGATATTAAGTAATTGTTGGGAATTGTTGCCAATATTGTTGTTTGTGATACATATCCTACGTGAAGAATCTAATGAAAATTCCTCAGTGAACCTCTCACGCGCTCGCATTTCGAGGAAGTCACGGTCGTCTCACTAATAGATAGTTTATCCATTGTTTTAAGTGGTAACCTATTCCATCTTATGAAAGTCATTAGTCTAAAGCAAGATTGGTGGGCCGTGACTCAGAGAAATTTGCATTTGATTTGTTGATCGTAATTATTACGTAATATAGTATACTGTATATAGTAGTATATAAGAGTTTATTGGTAGCATATCATATGACAATTCTCATAAACATGTGATGGCCTCGATGTTGCCAGTTTTTATTTTTTTCCTGAAACTATTACCGTCTCATAGTTTGTTTCAACAATGCATATATTATCATCTCCACGAGCGTAGACATTGCAAGAAAAGATTCTAACTAAGGAAAAATAAAGTTCTTTCATGGTCACAATATATACTTTTATAGATGTTAAACATAAAAATATAATAAAATTCTATATTAACATAAATATATATTCGATACACATTTACGTCATGGCTTTAACATCAGTCTTTCGTATAGCTTCCTCCGGCATCAATAATTTCTTGCAATCGTTGCGGCATAGAAGAGGCCAGATTGTAGGGAATGTTTGGTGTTCGGCGTAAGCTCTCCCAACTATTCTTCGTGTGAGCTAAAAGTGCTTCAAATGTTCTTTCATTGCGTTGCTCCCATTCGTTAATCATTATTGCCCAAAGGTTTTCAATCGGATTCATATCAGGAGAACGTGGTGGCAGAATTAGATTAATAATCTCTGGGTGATCTTTGTACCACGCTCTCACAACGTTACTCCTATGAATGGGGCTGTTATCTTCCATTCCACTTCCTTCATTAAACCTATTATCGCTTTTACTGTCCCTTCCTTCCATCCTTCAATGCCAGCGTTCTTAAACCTAGCACATAAATTATATAATATGGAATCTAACACCTTAGATCTCTACGCATTCATGTTACTTGAAGACGCCTGTGTCTTAGGGGAATCTAAGTGTTGAGAGTGGGCTTGAGGGGTAGTCTATAGATTATTACAGATAACCTTGAACGCTCCAACTATTTAAAAATGATTATTTATTATGCATATCATATGGCATAATACACACATGAATTTAAGTATCTTTTACACTATAGGAATGGAACTGAATCCTACCAGAGTTAAAAAGTCGCAAAATATGATAGATTAGATTGTATTAAGAGGTTACTAAGAGAAAAGGATTTGGGATAGAGCGGAAGGCAGAGAGTATATTTTCCCCGAGTTTCGGTTATTATTAACGTTATATGGATACATTGCCGATGTCCTTGCTGAAGACCTCTGATGGGATGCGGTGTGATCAGAGAGAGTTACAAGGAGTTAAAAAGGAAAAGAAGTACCTCAAAAGGCCTTGCGGCCCATACCGAGGAGGTACCAATGGCAACGGGTGCCAGGGAAAATTTTGTAAAAGTTTATTTTTCTTTCAACTATCCTAGCAGTAGTAGAAAACTGCATAGAAAAGTAGAAGGCTCTCTCCCCACCCTCCGCTCCCTCCCTGCCAGAGGCAGGTACGGAAAAAGGTTGAAGAAAATACCTTGACCCTGGAAAAGTAGCCAAGGAAATTTTACAGGAAAGTGGAGAATATATAAATAGCTCTATATTTAGTTTGCTCACATGAGAGTATTCAGTACTTTGTCTAGCCTATTTTTAAACATATTTACACTTTGACTGGAAACAACCTCTGAGGGAAGTTGGTTCCAGATATTAACTATTTTATAGGAAAAGAAATTTCCGCAGACTGAGGTCCTAAATGTCTTTACACACTCAAATAGTGTGCAAGATTTCGTCTACCCTTTTCTTGAACTGATACACAGAGGAACTGTTCACAACTTCCGAAGGTAACCTGTTCCATGTGTCACAGATCTTATACGTAAAGTAATTCCCACACACACTAGTCCTAAACCGTTTCAAATCCAACTTCCAACCATTGTTGCGAGTTGGGTTATCATTTAAACTAAACATACTTCTAAAATCGACATCGTTGAACCCGCGTAAGAGCTTGAAAACCTCGATCAGTTGACCGCGCAGCCTCCGAGTTTCAAGCGAAAACAAGTTCAGGGCGCGTAACCGTCGATTGTAGCCCAGATGCCTAACGGAAGGGATTAACTTTGTGGCCCTCGCCTGCACTCGCTCCAGCCTCTCAATATCTTTCCTGAGGGTGGGCGACCAGAACTGCACAGCATACTCCAGGTGCGGCCGAACAAGGGAATTGTACAGTGAGAGCACAATCTCCTTGTTCCGAAACTGAAATTGCCTCCTGATATAACCCAATAGTTTCTGGGCTTTCTTTTCCACCTCTACACACTGTTTCGTAAACTTAAGATCGCTGCTAATTAGCACACCCAAGTCCTTTTCTAAATCAGTCACCTCGATATTACTACCCAACATCGAGTAGTCCGACTTGGGATTGGCGTAGCCAATGTGCATCACTTTGCATTTACCCAAGTTAAACGGCATTTGCCATTTTTCGGACCACTCTCCTATCCTACCTAGGTCCGCACGCAGTTCCTCGATCGCTTCGGGCGTCCCAACACTGGCCCCATGCTTGGTGTCATCAGCGAATTTGGCGATCCGACTGACGATGCCACCGTCGATATCATTTATGTAAATGATAAACAACAGTGGCCCCAAAACGGAACCCTGAGGAACCCCACTAGTGACCGAGGCCCAACCCGAACTAGCCCCTTTAATTACCACCCTCTGCCGCCTATTCCTCAGCCAGTTTTCAATCCACCTACCTATTTCCCCACCGATACCCAGCGCGCGCACTTTCGCCATTAGCCGGCGGTGAGGTACCTTATCAAAGGCTTTCTGAAAGTCGAGATAAAGTATATCAATCGCCCTACTCTTATCGTACTCACTCAACATGACGTGGAAAAACTCGAGCAAGTTGGTGAGACACGACCTATGCCGTCTAAACCCATGTTGGGAGTCCCCAAGCAGCTTGTAGGAGTCCAAATGGTCAACGATCCTATCAGCTATTATCCCTTCTAATAATTTACCTACAACTGAAGTGAGACTAATGGGACGATAGTTCCCTGGACTTTCGTGATCTCCTTTCTTAAAGATAGGGGTCACGTTGGCTTCCCTCCAGTCACCAGGCACCTGGCCCATCTCCAACGATTTGTTGAAGACTGTAGCCAGGTGGGGAGCCACCTGGTCGCGCACTTCTCGCAACACTCTGGGGAGAAACTGGTCTGGCCCAGGAGCCTTAAACGCGCTCAGTTTGTCTATTCTATCGGCAACGACTGTCGCGGTACATCTAACACTATCCAGGCCAGCACCTTCGTGCCTCACGCCTGGCTCAGGGATGACGCGGGTATCCTCCCTGGTGAACACTCCCGCAAAGTACTCATTAAGCACATTAGCGATGTCCGCATCGGAGGTCCGCAGAACGCCGCTTCCGTCCTTTAACGGACCTATCATGCTTCTAATGGGCTTTCTACTATTAACATAACTGAAGAATTCCTTAGGGTTCCCCTTGCAGAGGCTTGCCACCCGTAGTTCTTCGTTACGTTTCGCTAGCCTAACCTTCGCCTTCACTTCCCTACACAGGCGGACATACGCTTCAGTGTTCTCGTGGGAACGATTGGCCTTCGCCCTCCTATACGCTACTTTCCTATTTCGGATAGCCGAAGCGATGTCACGATTGAACCACTTAGGCTGCGTTGAAGCAGGGGTGACCGGTTTTGAGGGTATGGCAGCAGACTGCAGCACCATAAACTCGTCCCAGAATGCACTCCACACTCCCTCAACATCGCCGCCAACCTCTAACCCCATCTCTCCTACGCTATCCCTGAGGCTAACAAAGTTCGCCCGCCGGAGATCGAGCTTACTGCCTCTCGAGTTACTACGCTTCACCCGAGGGACGCACACACGGAACCTAATAAGACCGTGATCACTCCCGCCCAATGATTCGTCAACGGTGAGGCCAGTGACGAGGTTGTCTTCGGTCGTGAACACTAAGTCTAGAACGCTTTCGCCTCGTGTAGGCTCGTTGACCCACTGAGTGAGGAAGTTCTCATCAGCAAAGTCAACTAGCCTCCTCCCTTCAGCATCGGCAGTCCTGTTTTCCCACTTTATGCCGCGACAGTTGAAGTCTCCTAAAACTACACACACCCTATCCCCTAGCAGGCTACTGAGTTCGGTGTACAGGGCTGTATCCTCCTCGAGGATGAGATGCGGAGGTCTGTACACCAAGATTAACCTATAGCTCGTCCCTCCCACATTCAGATCGACGCCAAGCAGCTCCTGTTCCGACCGGAACTGGCAGTCAACCGGACTCAACGTGTCTCTGACGTATATTAGTACCCCACCCCCCTCCCCACGGGTGCGGTCTTTGCGAAACATTCTATACCCGGGAATTTCGAACTCCCCAACGTAGTCCCTACGATCAGTATGAATCCAGGACTCGGTGATAGCAACGATATCCTGGTATTCTGATGCTAAGAGCGCCCGTAGCTCGCAAAACTTGTTCCTAATCGACCTAGCATTAAAAAGCATTGCACGGAGGGAGCCACCCCTATTCTGACCGCCCCCTAGCACGACCCGTTTCCCGAACAGCCAGGGCTGTCGGGAGTTGAAGAGCCCCTCACTAACGAGGGGGCAACTTCCGCAGGAGCCTGAGCCCCCTCCAACGTAGGAGGAGGGTCACCCACCTGTACCTGGACGCACCCTTCAGTTGAAGGTACGTCCGCCACCGGCTCATCATCATCCCTCCCCGGTGGGGGCCCGTCATCTCTCCCCGGACTCGACCTCACCATTCTGTATAGGTGCCGGTCGAGCAGCGCGCCTAGCACACCTTTACCCTTGTTATTGAGGTGGACACCATCTCTCTGGTAAAGGTCCCACCTACCTGAAAATGCGTCGAAGGGGTCAATAAACCTCACGCCCAGCGGGACGCACAAGTCTTGCACCCTCTCGTTGATGCCAATGACCTTACTGAGTGCGTGGTCACTGGCATTCATTCGCGGTAAAATTCCCATTAACATTCCCCTGTCTGTCTTCAGTTTTAGATCATCCGCAAGAGACATGATCTCGGTGATGATCCCCTCTGAAAGACCTACCCTACCGCCTTTGAGGAACAGGTCGTTGCCACCAGCGTGGACAACGATCGCAGTCCTCCGACTAGCCACGCGCACCTTCTCTACCTCCTTCCTTAAGTGAGTCGTTCCCCGCCCAGGTAAGCACCTTACCTTCCTCCCATCCCGGTTTGCAGAAGCAAAGTACTTCTCCTGGCCCCTGATCTGTGAGTCCCCAATCAAAACGGTGTCTTCCTCCTTCGAGCACAGGAGACTAAAGCGGTTAGAGGTCCTGACAGGGGCAACTGGGGTCTCAGGCTTCGGCTTCGCAGCCTTCTTGCCTGAGACCTTTCGAAACCCGTCGCCACCCATACACGCAGTTACACCACCCGACCCACCCCGACCGGTAGCTACATCCTTCGGTTTCTTTGGGCCATCAGTAGGCCCCTTCCCACCCTTTTTCTTCATCGGCCCCTTCCCACCCTTCTCTATCGACCCCTTCCCACCCTTCTCTATCAGCCCCTTCTTTGCGCCCTCCACCTTACGCCGCGTTTCCAAGCATTCCACGTGGGTCGCTGGCGATTCCTGACACTGATTTAGGACCCTGGCCCCCGGTTGCACCTCTACCCTTTCTCCGCGGTCCCGAGATCTGTCCATTCCATCGCTGGACCGCCTTTCCACGGCAGCTATCCTATCCTGAATGAGCTCCGGGTTAGGCGGCAGTGCAGCCTCGTCAGTGACTGCCGCACCTCCAACAGCCGGTCTGGACGACTCGAGCCGCCGGACCCTCTCCTCTAGCTTCTCGTAAAACCGCATGAGTTCGCAAAAGCGGCACATGCTGGAGTGGTTGATCTTCTCGAAGCAAGCTTCTTTGAAGTTCGTCACCCACTGGTTCACTTCACACTTCGCACATTCAGCCTTCAATTTCTGCGGTCCAGTCATTGTAACTTTTTTTTTCTTTTTTCAAATTCTGAATACTCTGAATAAGATAAAGCGTTCTAGCAATGAAAACTATCAAAAACGTTCTGACCAGTATATAAAAAGGGGGGGGGGGTGAATTCCCGCGCGTAGACGCATCCACCTATTTGCAAGTGACGTTCATCCCTTCCAGAAGACTACACCTCTCGCTGCTGCCGCACCGACCAAAGGTCTCCCCAGGGCCGGACAGTCCCAAACGTGTCGCAGCTACCAACTGACAAACACTCGCGACGCAGGCGTCACGGATTTTCCGCCAGGAGCGACAGCGAGATGCAGCCCCTTACTAAGTCTTACTAGTCACTCACAAGCGGCCAGACTCTTAGAATCCAGTGTTCAAGGGATATCCCACCAGACCCAGAGGCTACGCCCGAGACTTTACGCTGGCCTGGCAGCCAGCTGGGCAGTAAAGCTCTCTCACCTCAGAGCAGTACAGCCAAGCACCATCAATTGGTCACCAAAGAACGGTCGCAGGGGGCTGGTCAGGCCATTACGCGTTAGGAATGGGCTTAACGGGGCACTAGCCACACTCCATTCATCGCGCCCCTACGCCTGGGACCCCTCCATCCCAGTCTCTCACAACCTACGAGCGTTAAATGGTGTTATTTATAGAGGTTCCAAAGCCTCTCTTCCCACGCATGAGGTAGCAGTAGGGTCCTAATAGTAAAAGAAGAGAAAAAGACTTAATACTAAAAGTTTTTTTTTTTTTTTTTTTCAGTCAGAGGAGAACACCTTAACGTAAGCTAAAAGGACAGAGTAGGGATGGGATGGGGTCCTAGTAACCCACGGGACGGATTGTGCAAATACTTCACCCGCCCTCCCGAAAGAGAGAGAGAACCTAAAGGAACTGGCAGCCAGTTCCTCTAGAATCCCACGACTCGGGACCGGAGGGCTGTCACACCCCAAGTATAAAGTTTAACATCCAGAAGAAATGTGCATAACCTTTATACCCCCTGCGGAGTTATAGCGGAGAGAGAGAGAGAGAGAGAGAGAGAGAGAGAGCTTTTAAATTACATTTTAAATGGTTTGTGGGTAAGGGCTTCACGTATGTTATTTTAGTCCAGGGTAGTTTATGTTGAGGTATTAACGTAACTTGCATTTGGGACTGTTAATTGTAAGACAACTACATAGCTGGTTCTGAGACACGTTATCCCCTGCATACTCTATATATATCTATATACAGTATGTCTCTATATATAAATAGATAGAGTGATCAACACAAACATAATGTGGACGTCATTGATGGGGTTAGAGCAATTATGTGCACCAATCCGAACACACCTCCGCTGCCATAAGGACCGCCCATTTTATACCTAACAGACTAGCTTGGGACGAGACAGAGGCGTGAGACTTCTTGTAAGCACTGTACAAGAGAAATTATTAATAAATAATCCAACAACGAAAGGGTATTTTTAAGAGTAATTATATGATGCTCAAGCGACTTATTATGCGAGTCTGAAATTTTGATTTTATAATTAATTTCATTATTTAATAAATATTCCACTAGAAATAATAATCTACGAATTTTCACGTAAATTTAGCCGTATTTACTATAATTTTATCTCCAGAATTTTTTAACTTTCTTCAGCGGTTCAACAAACAAAATTAGAAAATTTTTATTAAAACAATGCTTAATAATTATCACTTTCTCTATTGTTTTGTCAGACTTCTTATAGAAATTCTGTTTATTAAATAAATAATTAGAATTTAAACACTCTTTACACAACTAAAATAAATCACTTTATTACATAATTCCTATTTTTATTATTATTAATAACACAATTTTTGCTAATTGTGAGTCCGTATATTGTACGTGTCTAGGCACGATTCAACTTTTAAATCCTTTTCCTTAAATATTTCCAAAAGAACACGGGATTACTGAATAAAAATGCCAATACCAGTTGTCAAAATGTTTTTTAATTTTACGAATTAATATCAAATATATATATATATATATCACACCTTCTTGCGTAATATACAAGCTCATAATAATTAACTGACTTTCTGTATTTAGTAATTTTTAGCACGCAAATTACCCAAGAAATAGTTTAAGATTTTTTTCATTTAGATAAATGAAAAATAAACATACATGCATCACGATATTCTGCAGGGCAAACCTTTAACTTTTAAGGTATAAGCAAGAACGAGTATACTTACCCCAAGCAATACTATTTTGCACAGGAATCGCATAAAGTCCGAGCCATTACACGATCTTATGAGATCGACGCAAAATATTAATAATATATATAAAGGAATAATTGGTATATTAAAAGATGCGTCTCCACCAAATGATCAAAACTCAAAAAGCGTGAAACAAATTTAAAAAAAATAAGAATGTAAAGTATGTAAATAGATCGTAAGTTACTATTTTTGCGGCTCCAAAACGCTGTAATCTGCTCTATACACACTTCCATGTATAATGTTGCCCTTAACCTACTCCACAATCAGTTTCGAGACCATATATGACTGACGAGGCAGTATGTAAAACAAATGGAAGCATTATCCCTCATTAAGTTATTATTATTAACAACCTGTATCCAAATATATCCTGATAACTACTGATTACACACATTTAAGTACAAATAAAATGAATACGATCCAATTAATTATTTTAAATAGTTTTCAAAGTTAATACAGCCCGCTTTTTAAGTTTTAACTAGCCTACCCCAATAAAACGACGTTTTCTATGGATGTTTATAAAAGAAAATGGAAATTTTTGCCACAACCCGCATAACTGTGCATTCTACAATCCGTCTATTTTAATTTTAAATATTATGTTATTAATGTTAGGGCTACGTACATATAGTAACGGGTGCTACTGTAGTATGCGGTCTACCGTTAAGTTTCTACTGTAGTATGCGGTCTACCGTTAAGTTTCTACTGAGTATTCTACTGTTAAGTTTATGGCGGTCTACCGTTAAGTTTCTACTGTAGTATGCGGTCTACCGTTCAAAATATTTAAAGGAATTGAAAATGAATTGAAAGGAATTATAATTTAATTTACACAATTAAGGAATTATTAAAGAAGTTAAACATACTACTACCGCATACTTAACGGTAGACCGCATACTACAGTACGCCCTTGATGATTGGTTAGGTTAAGTCGTGATATTTTCGTTAGTTTTAACGAAAATATCACGACTTAACCTAACCAATCGTCAAGGGCGTACAATTAACCTAATAATAAGAAGATAAGAAGCTATAATTAAAAGGTAGACCGCCGAATCGTAGGTAGACCGCATACTACAGTAGCACCTAGTAAGGTATGTGGGCTACATTCCGTGTACATACGGCTCCTTTTGGCCGACACTTGCGATATCGCAAAAATCTCCAGCAATCCCGCGCCATTTTTCAGGTTATTACCGAACCTATGCCTTTGGTTTGGCTGCAGGCACCGGAGGTGGTCAGTCTCCTGTGTGCCTAAAGATTTGTTACAAGATTGAGTCCATTAAAACGCTTGTCAATTTTTAACCCTTTCATACCCAAATTAAGTCGAAAAGTAAAAACAAATTGGGATATAAAAATCGTTTAATTGGACCCAAAATAACTGAAAAATATATCATTTCGGCTATGCGATAGTCCAGTGATTTTGATTTGGAATGATTCGCTTCCCAAATTTTGACTTTTCGAAGCAACTTTCAATCGTCTGATTCTTTTCTTTCACTGCACACTTCATTTCCTGTAGGGGTGTAAGAGACACTTTTGATTCCTTTTTCATCTTTGACTGTTCATTAGCTTCATTTTCACTGGATATCACTTCATTATATTCTTTCTTGTGCATTGAACGCAGTAAGTGTCTTTAGTGATATCGGTAAACCGTTTTAATACAAAATACATTTGATCTTTCCTTATTCGTTTTATCTTATCCTAAAAAGCAGACAATGGCAGACAGCATATGGAGGTACGGGGACAAATACGGTATTTTAAATTTTAATGCTATCTCAAGGTGAGTATAACTTCTAAACCACTTGTCCTATCAACTTGGTAAGTATCTGAGAGGATTTCTTTCACTGAGAGGATTCAGAAAATATGGTCACTTTTCCTCCGAGTCTCTTAGTCGGGGAGGAATAGTCGGACAACTTACTATGTCACAGGTCTTTATAAGAATTTCATTAACTTTTGTCATTGATTTTTCCTTCCAGAAAACTAATAAAATCATTAATTTTCTTTTTAGCAAATTCCATGTTCACTATCCTGCACTGGTAAATATCAGATAGTTTTTCAGCTAAGTAATTTTCAGCTAAGTAATTCTTCAAAGCAGCAAATACAATTAACATAAATAAAAAGTCATCTAATTTTGCGTAAAGGTTTTCAGCCTGGTTTAAACTATCTTCATCCCACGAGATTTCATCATCCAAAATGTCGTACATCTCGCATGCAACGCGTTGACGTCATCACGTGACGTCATACCAATAGCTCTGTTTCGACGCAGATGTGACAGATTTTAAATAAAATGAACACTTTCCATATGTTGTGTATTAAATTTCTTAAAATTTACTGTACTCTGCAAAAGTAGAATATATAGAAATACTCAACTGCCACTATGATATGCAAATATTGCTTTTAAATGTTTAGTAATTCAAGATAATTACATATATTTGGCACAGCAGCTAGTCGTCAGGCAGATGGGAATTTGCCTGACTTCGAACATTAAAAACTTGGTTATTCGGTGGATACAAAGTAATAAATCAATTAAAATGCTAATTAACTTTACGTATAGTGAATACCCAAATGACTTTCCAACATTATAAATAAATCAAAATATTTATATCATAACATGCGTCAAAGAGAGACGTCAGGCTTAAAATTGTTTGCCTGACAAGACGTGGAATTGTGCATTTTTATGCGAGTTGTAAGGCTTTGTTATTTGAGAAGATGCATAATAATACAGTAATAATTAACTTATGTACAGTCACAGTGTATATGCAAATAGCTATATAACCTTATTTATAAATCCTAATACGGTCATTATAACGTTTTAGAAAGTAAAGATATCTGACTCAAAATTTTTAGCCACATATTTTCCCTCTCTTCCCGCGTCTCTCTCTCCACCCTCACTGGGGAATGGGGTTTAGATGATAGATGGATGGATGGGAATTTTTAGCCTGACAACTTGACAAGAGATGGGATTGTGTATTGGTGTTTTTTTTTATATTATGTTTTAAGCCCCGAGCAGGAGAAATAACAGGGCAGGCTCAGCCTGACCTGCCTGACCCCCTCCGTCGCCACTGATAGATATATATATATATATATATATATGTTAACCCCTCCGTCTATGGCCCTGAGTCGGTTCGGAATCGACGGGGGTTCTAGTTAGGAGGCAGCAACGGATATTTCTTCTATAACATTCTAATTCTTTTCGGTCGCCTCTTGTTAAACTCTTGGCTACGGACTCGCCAGACTGTTATGCCAATATCTTCTATGGTGCTTGGGTTGTCTCTTTCTCTCGCTTTATGGGTCGACGATTATTAATTCTTCTCTTGCTATAATACTCTGATACTTTCTCTTGGTACTAAACTTATCGATTTTTCTTTTATAACTTATCGACTTAACTGACTGAGTTCTTGAAGAGAACAAGGCTCGAAGGAAAAGATAAAAACTTCTTTTACTGTGGTTTACTTCTCAAAATATACAGGTAGTGCTCTGAATTTACAGGGGTAGAGGTTCGACCTCTTTCGACCATGGCTCAGGCCGGAATCTAAAAAAACTAAGGAGGCAAGGGGCCTCTGCCCCCTCCTCGCAGCGAGGCTGCTAACAAGGGAGGCTCGTAATGACGTGCCGTAATGAAGTGCTAATATGAAGTGACTTAATCAAGTGCTTTGATTTTACAAACACATGTATAATATAAACCTAAATGTTGGGGGACGGAAGTTGAAGGTTAAGTTCCCCCCTTTTAACCCTTTCACTCACTGGGTACACAGTTGTGTAGCTGAAAAATAAACCATATTGATTTTTATATAACCACACAAAGGCAAATTTATTTTTTACCCTATGTCATAATTCGTGAGCGAAAGGGTTAAACACATGATCAGATGTTTGAAAGATTCCAAATAAAAATAAAAAAAAAATAAAAATAAAAACTAATCGTATATTTTTGCCGAGTCTTCATTTGTGAAGACGATATCATTTCGTAATAGTACATAGGTACAATTTAAGTACATGACTGAGTACGTATTAATTTTGGTTCATTACGATTACAATTATGGATTACTTCACATTCGCTTATGATTGTCCATTACAGTTCTATTAAAGTACATTCTTACATTATATATTAAATCATTACATTTAATTACAGTTTCATTGAAGTACATTACAAGTTATTATTAATTACAGTTTCATTAAAGTACATTACGTCGTTTACCATTCTTAGTGATTTATATATTTATATATGGTTATAATATATGGTTATACTATATGGTTATACTGGATGGTTATACTATATGGTTATTATATTTGGTTATTAGTACAACACAAGTACATGAGCACATACGAGATAATTTATTTACGAAATAATATGTTATAATATGTTATAAATTTGAAATCAGAGGGACAGGAGGTTTTCACATTTTCAGATGTTTGATTTATGCTGATTTGCGAATTGCGTACACTTGCATAAGCGTTTATGAATATCTTGCGAGGGGTGAACGCACTTAAAAATAAAAAAATGAAAATGAAAAAAATAATACGAGAACGTATTTGAGCGTTTTCGAACGAATGCCTAAAGTTTTGCATTTCACGAGCAAAAATGAATATTTAATAAAATTGACATACGATAATGGTCAAGATAAGATATGGACGTATGGGGGCGGGGGATATGGTCGAATAATAGTATATTTATACTACATAACATATAAATAATGACTTCTATAGAGTGTACAGTTTTTATTATGATGATAAAGAATTTTCATACATTGCATACTAGAGATATAATGAAGGGAAATTAATGACGGGAAAATGTGACGTATGGATGAATATGGTTGAATAATAATATTTATACTACATAACACCACAACATTATCACTAAAGAATTTACCATACATTGAATACGGAAGATGTCCAAATACTAAGAACGTGATTCAGTGTACAAAGTATGGGAAACGTAAAGAGAATAAAGTTATTTTATGACGTCCTAGTGTATAAGTCATTATTAGAAAAGATGAATTAGAAAAATACAGTAATGAATAAAGAAGTACAAATCGAAATTCTATCCAAAACTCGCTTAGGCGATTTTTGGTTTCTTATGTAAAAATGAACATTCAAACATAAAAACTATACGAACATAAGTACTGCATGAAGACAATGAATCCACATAATGATGGTGTAGGAATTGTTCATTGTTCAATTTTTACATATATACACACAGGGTGTCCCATAAGTCTGGAACCATAGGGTAAAATAAGTAATTCATGTTTTTCCGTTTATGCAAGTGCCCATGATGTCTTTGAGTAAGGAAGAACGCATCCAAGTAATTCTACTCGTAGGAAATCGGAGTCAGAGGGAGGTCGCTGAGGAATTTAACAGATTGCATCCGAACCGCACGCCGATAACACAGCTGTGTCGGCAAACTTGTAGCAAAGTTCAGGGAAACGGGATCCATAGGAGATAAACCACGCAGTGGACCTCCGAGGACATCCACCGACGATGACACAGCCGCTACCATCCTCGCTCGCTCTTTCACAAACAGTCCCCAAAAGTCTCTTCGGCGTTTTTATTGCCGTTTTTATCATTTTGCCCTATGGTTCCAGACTTACGGGACACCCTATATATATATATATATATATATATATATATGAATAGAAACGACATAAGTATTAAGTATTAAGACATAAGTATTAAGGAACTTATGTCGTTTCTATTCATTTATATACTGCGCGGTCATTGCAGTTGTTTTTGCATATATATATATATATATATATATATATATATATATATATACTGTATATAAATACAGTATAAACCCCTAGCCACCTTGTATGCTTTAATCTGAAATCTCCTCTGAAGTTATATGTGTTATTATCTGTCGTAGAGTGGTTGTTGGTACTACTATTTGAATTTGAAGAAACTGTTTGGACTTGACAGCAATGGGGTAATAGTGGTTCCCAACCTTTCTGGCACAATGGACCCCACTTACATCTGTTCTTCTTTCGCTGCACCCCGGAAGATTTTTACTACCCCTATTCAACATCCAGTTACTACTTTCTCCAAAGAACACTTAACTCCAACCTGAACATATACATTTTCCGTCTGGAAGCAGTAAATCGGGAATATTTTGTTTCATTTCAAATATTCAAACTTCAGTAAATTATGAATTTCTAATTGTTAATTTTCATCATTTGTTCGTTTAATTTGGCGGCACCCTGTTGGGAAACACTAATTCAGAATGAAGTAATTACAAGTAATTATATAATAGCGAGAGATGAAACTGAGATTGTCATTATTTTTAAAATTCATAATTTAAATAATGGTTTTAATATCGGGTATTATATTGAGTGTAATGGCTGTGCCCTGCAGCTTACAATTTACCATTTCAACATATTTCACCCCAAAGTCCTTTTACCAAATCCTTTCCTTTAATAAGGAATATAAACGGAAAGTGACCTGACTGTTAAATTCATGGATTACTTCCAAATCAAAAGCGATAACTCCAAGTTTGAGAGTGAAGTTTCCTGATTTGGGAAAGGGTAAAAAGATATCGTGACGAAATTCCCGGCCAAAGGGGTATTTTCTATGAAATGCCTAATTTACAGCAGGACCTCGTAGTTAGAACGGGGACAGATTTATTTCTTACTCTTGCCAAAGAATAAAACTGAAATGATATTGAGGGGCAAGAGACGATGTAAAGTGGTATATTTTTCGTTCGAATCTCAAAAAGGGAAAATTGAAATAAACTCAAAATTTCTTTCGTGAGAAAATTATCATAAAATACCCTACTTGTTAATTTACACTTAAGACGGTACCGGATGAGACGGGTGTACCTGTCTATTTGCGATGGAGATCGCGAGAGAGAAACTCGCTCCTCCATCAGACCAGACCTACAGTCCAGTTTTTATCTTCATATTATGGCTAAAATTCTAGAAATTTTGTGTATCGTGTTTAATCTAGAAACTTTTTTTAATGAATGTGATCAATAAGTGTAAATTATACCTATATTTAATTTTTAATTTCAAATATTAAAAAAATATTTATTTATCTTCAGTTACAAATCTAAAAAAAGAAATTTTTAATTTAAAGTTTAGAACTAAAAAATCTGTAATATTGTCCATAATTTTTTAATTTTACTTCATCATTTCGAAAAGCGAACGTCCGTTTCCCGATTGGCGATAGAACTAATTTTACATAAATCATTTTGTAGCGTACTGTGAGCCTGAGCCGTTACTGAGGCTTAAATGCTCGCTCAAGGGCTCACATTATAAAGACTTCATCGGAAAGATTGGCAATCATGCTATCAAATTATATATATATATATATATATATATATATATATGCATATAACTGCAATGACCGCGCAGAAACGTTCCTTAACACTTATGTCGTTTCTATTCATTTATATACTGCGCGGTCATTGCAGTTATATGCGCATATTCACGATTTGCGAGGGTGCCCTCTCAGGGCATTGGTTTCTGCCCTATGTGGGAGAATTTCGATTTGTGATTAAGCGAGGTCCGTAGCATAATGGTAGCGCGTCCAACCGGCAATTGGAAGGCCCTGGGTTCGATTCCCGGGCGGTTCGCCTCATTTTTCATTTATTCGTTATCTCTCCTCCTCGTGTGCAGAAACGTTCCTTAACACTTATGTCGTTTCTATTCATTATATATATATATATACAGTAGACGCCAGATTTAGTGTCCCCGGATATTGTGTCTCGCCGCTTATAGTGTCTCAAAACTAGGAAACAGTTACTTTTACATGGTAATTGCTATGGATAGAGTGTCTCTGAATACGCTTATAGTGTGTCTTTTCAGCTAGTATAGTCTACTTGGCAGCTCTAGTTTACACTTGTATTTGTGATGCCGTGCTGTTTACATGCTTACTATATGGCCTTGGAAGGAATATGTCTTGTTTTAATGTAAAATGAACATAGTTTTGATGTTTCAGTTGAATTGTAAAAACATTTTTAATGAGAAATTGCATAATAAAGGTGTTTATATTGTAAATATATTGATATACAGTACATAATTATTATTTTTAACCTTGCAACCCTCGAGAGACCAAACTGTGGATATAGGTGTCTCATCGGATATAGTGTCCTTTTGGCTTGGCACCGAGTGGGACACTATAAACGGCGTCTACTGTGTGTGTATATATATATATATATATATATATATATAATAAGTAAATCAAACAGCTATGTGGAACTCCTAGCAGTGAAAATAGAAAAACTAAACGTGATAGTAATAGTCATCTATAGACCTCCAAGCACCCCAACCGAAAAATTCTCGGAGACCATTGATGACATCAGAAAGCTAATAAAGGCCATGAACCCTCCATCCCCCAATATAATGATCTGCGGAGACTTTAAATTCCCATTTATAAAATACAAAAAGGTGGATAGGAATATATATATTTTCACCAGGATAAGGGGGGCACAAGCGAAGACCAGGAGCAAGCAAAAATGTTGATGGCTCTCACAAATGATTTTATGCTGACACAGGAGATAACAGAAAATACCAGAAAAAATAATTGCCTGGATCTGGTATTCACGAATAACACGAACTTGATTGCTGATATAAAACTAACCCCAACCATTATCTCAGACCACAACTTAATCGAGATATCAACAAATATGAGGACAGCATTAAAAGACAACACACATATTGAGGAAAGAAGCAAATTTGGGGAGTTTAACTTAAACTCCAAGACTATAAATTGGGAAGCAATCAGATCGCACATGGCCCAAATAGAATGGAGAACAATTTTCGAGAATAAAACAACTGAAGAAATGCTAACAACCTTGGAAGAAAAAACGCTGAGAATTTTAGAAAAATATGCTCTGAAATCACAGCCAAAAGGAAAGAGGAGCTGGCTAGAGAGGCAAAAGAGAAGACTTTTCCGCAAAAGAAAGAGAGTGGAGGCGAAGTTAGGCAACTGCGGAGATAATGACAGCCTGACAGGAAAGCAATAAAAGAAAAACTGGAGGGTATCGATAGGGAAATACAAGCCCTGATTGAGGACCATACAGAGAGGGAAGAGGAAAAGGCGGTAGAAGCAATAAAGGAAAATCCAAAATACTTCTACAGCTATGCAAAAAGGAAAACAAAAACGCGCGCCGCTATTTGGCCCTTAAGGACGAGAAATAATGAACTAACGGACGATCCAAAAGAAATATCTGATACATTGAGAGCTCAATATGAATCAGTTTTCAGTACCCCAAAAAGTGACAAAGCGATACCTGACATAAATGCATTCTTTGAAGAGGAATTGCAAGGAGAGTATATAACAGACTTTGATTTTACACCAGAAGATGTAGCGAGAGCTATAGGACAAATGAAACCACATTCAGCTGCAGGTCCGGACAATTGGAACGCATTATTGATTAAAAACTGTAAAAATGAAATAGCTACACCTTTATACTGGATATGGAGAAGATCCCTAGACACTGGGGAAATACCGAGCATCTTGAAAAGAGCAAACATTGTCCCTATATACGTATAAAGGAGGGGACAGATCTCAAGCAAAGAACTATAGACCAGTGTCACTGACGTCCCACCTCACCAAAGTATTTGAAAGAATAGTTAGAGAGAAAATTTATGACTTTCTGGAGACACGGGGAAGATTCAACGAAAATCAGCATGGATTCCGATCAGGTAGATCATGCCTATCACAACTAATAGAACACTACAACAATATCCTAGATGCATTGGAAGGCAATGACAACTACGATGTTATATACACAGATTTTGCTAAAGCTTTCGACAAGTGTGACCATGGTATAATAGCACATAAAATTAAATATATGAGAATAACAGGCAAAGTGGGAAAATGGATCTACAACTTCCTCAGAGAACGTCTGCAGGTCGTCAAAATTCAAGGTATATCATCATCAGAATCGGAAGTACGCAGCTCATTACCACAAGGGACAGTACTGGCCCCACTCCTGTTCATTATCATGCTAACAGACATAGACAGCGGAGTAAACAGCAACAGTATAGTAACATCCTTTGCACACGATACAAAGATCAGCAGAAAAATCAGCGATGTACATGACGTGGCGGCCTTGCAGAGGGACACGAACAAAATATACAAATGGTCAGAAGACAACAACATGTCATTTAACACCGAGAAATTTCAGCTCCTGAGATATGGTAGAAAAAAAGTACTTAAACAGACTGCATAAAATTGGTTGTAAACAATCCATTTGATCTTGTGTTGAATTCGGGAAAAGTGCTAAAATTGGTAGTTTTCCTTACAAATTTGTATGCTCCTCCCACAATTTTTATTTCTGTATTTACTATATATATATATTTTTTTTTTCTTGTAACCTATATATAGTCTTGAACTCTTTACTTACTTCAGTGTTCCTGAGGCTGTCATTAGACGAAAGCGCTTGAGCACCACTCTATGTTTCTTTTCCTTCGTGGTTTTATTCATCATAAATATTTTTCACGTGTTACTTTTGTGAAATAATTTTCATATATATACCGTCTACCAAAAAAAAAGATTCACTCTTAAAACAACCATGAAATCAACATTTATTAACTGATCATAATGAAACTCATGCAGAGCAAAACTATGTAAACAGTATATATGCACACCAATTTTCAGTTTATTATATTAAAAATTAATGATTTACAGTGATGAGGATTGTTTTTGTTCAACAAATTTTGTTGGTGAACATCGCTCCAGTTTTGAATTCTGGGAGTCCACAAAGGCGTTAAAACTTTGGTAATAAAATTTTTATTCTAATTTCAGTTATAAAATACATCCTAAGATTTAAAAAATATAGGAAATGCCTCCATTAAAAAACATGAAAATAAAAAAAGGATTTTGAATTGCGAAACAGAACCTAAATCCTAAGTTTACAAAAGAAATCAAATTAACATTTTGCTCTTTTGGAATTCCTATTAAAAAAATTGTTCATTGTGTTTCCCTTCTGTTTCAACAATTTTCTTCAATCTTGGACGAAATTCATCAATGGTTCGATCGATCCGTTAATGTGGTATCTCTTCCCACTTCTCCACAAGAAGCTGACGCAAGTGATCAACATTTCTCACCCTGCTCCTGTAAACTCTGTGACAAAATTTTCCCAGATTCCATAGTCAACAGGGTTCAAGTCAGGACTGTTAGGTTGCAAAATTTGGGGTTCAAGTAATTCTGGGACATTATTTTTTTAAGTATTCCACAGTTGTTATTGCTGTATGGGGCGTAGTAGTATAGCCGCAAAAAGGGAGAGTGCAGGAATGTTGCAAGAGATAATGATCAAATGTTGCAAAGGGGGTAGGGCGTTGCAAAGAGGGATGGGGGTATGCAACAACTCAATGTTGCAAAGGGGTGGGGCATGCAACGACTCAATGTTGCAAAGGGGGGTGGGGGATGCTGCAGGTGCAACAAGGGGTCATGAAACTTGGAGGCGGCGTTATCCCAAAGAGAAAGACAGGAGAAGGAAAAGAGGTGTTCACCTGGCAGGAGCCAAGTGCATAATAAGACTTCAGCCGAGTGGCCGTTGTCTTATAGACTCCTAATCAGCCAGTTGGCTTAGAAGGCGTAAATGGCTTGTTCAGGGTGAGTTGTCAGATACCACTTTTTATTTTAATTGTTCAGGTATACATTATTAGGGCGAGTTGCCAGATACCATTTTAATTGTTCAGGTATACATTATTAAGTTGCCAGATTGTACCATTTATTTAATTAATTCTTAAAAGTTGGCTTAGAATTCCGCTAGTAGGTTTAGAAGGCGTAACCAGCCATTTGATATATTTGTTTACAACCAAAAGAATTAAATAAAACATTACATCATTCTGTTTATTATAAATATATAGAAAATAAATATACATTTGAATGATCAATTAAAAATAATAATAGTTTAAGAAATATGAACGAGGAATATGCGTATAATCAAAAAATATCCGTCAATATAACAGTACAGGAGAAATATATATATGTATATGTTATATGTACTGTTATATTGACGGATATATTTTTTATTATATGCATAATTTATTTATTTAGTTGTGTGTATATTATTTCTCTCTAGCTGCTGATGTTGATATTATTATTATTTCTTATTTTTTTTTTTTTTGTTTTTTGATCATTCCAATGGTATATTTATATTTAACTTTCTATATATCCATAATTGCGTGTATATATATATATATATATATATAATATATATATATACACACCAATTATGGATATATAGAAATAAATATACATTTGAATGATCAAAAAACAAAATAAGAAATAATATAATCATCAACATAGCAGAAATATATACACACAACTAAATAAATAAATTATGCATATAATAAAAAATCTATCCGTCAATATAACAGTACAGAAGAAATATATATATATATTATATATATATATATATATATATATATATACACGCAATTATGGAGATATATAGAAAATAAATATACATTGGAATGATCAAAATAAGAATAATATAACCATCAACACAGTAAATATATACACACAACTAACAAATAATACATACACTTTATCTTCTACCGCGCAACATAAGAAATCGTATAGCCATCAATATAGCAGAAATATATATATATATACACACACACACATACAAATACGTTAAATATATAAATACATTTCACTTTTTTCAAATACTAACTCGCACTTATCGAGTCTACAATTACATCATTATTGCTCTGCATTACGCATTATACGCGGTTTAATAATATTTCACCGCTTAAAGTATAGGGAAACCTGTACTCGATATGAAGGGCCTTCATATCGTTCAGTTACTATTTTTGTCCCACTTTACAACCGGTTTGGTAAGTTATCTTTAAATACGTCTAGAATATAATCAAAAGCACGTACAAAGAGTTCATCGTTAGCTACATTATTAAACACAAGTTTATAAACACCTTTTCCAATCGAGGGTTTATTTCTACGACGCGAGCTTTTTCATCGTGAACTCATCTTCACTCAACATAACGGCAATTGAAATATCTTCTAATCGTTACGACAACTGCTCGTTATATAAAGAAATAGTTTTTTTCAGGGTGAACAGTGTAGGTGAGCTCAGCCTTGTACCGATCAATTGCTTTGTACCAAAGTTCATGATATTTCAAAAGAGTCTAACTTTTTAAATAAACGTCCAGCTCTAGACATTCTCACCTTGTTCAGCCCTACACTCGGTAAACCCATCGAGCAGAGCGGTGTATGCGTATTCAAGTACTGTACAAAATAAAGCATATCGTAACCACGCGCGTCTAATATAGGTTTCAGCTTGCGGAATCCGACGATTTCAAACATTCTGTCGAGGATGAACGGTTTCGCGTAGGAAAGAGCGTTTATTATCAGAAGCATTCTTCCACATCAGCCGTATATCAATGCATGGCCGATCGTTATTCATACACAACGTACTACAACGGCGTATGAGGGCGTCCCTAATCTGCTCTCTTCTTGTACTACGTTAGCAGGTATTTTATAACGATCTTCACTCCACTTCTCAACTATCACGAAGATTCTATTCATTTCCTCGACACTTAAATAACAACATTCCGTTTGTTTGTTTGTCTACATTCCGTTTCCAGTACATAGCTAACGGCACCGGATTTACGCTGAACCGCGCAACGATTTCGTCACGGACACATCGTACGAGGCGTTGAGAATGCTGCTCAAAGGAAGTTCCATCGTATTCGAGGAGCGCACGTCCACTCGGTTCAAGCTCTGCGATAACTATGAGCCGCGTGAGGCACGCAGGTAGGCAGGAACGGTTCGATGGGCGGTTGACTCACCCTGATGATACGTGAATGGGTTTGTTCGAACTCGTATGATCCGTGAGGTGCGAGTCGCACCATAATCTAATGAAACGTGTGCGGCGCTGATCGAATTGTTGTACCCCATTATATTGGGTAGGTGTTTTTTTCCGGTACAAGAATTAATTTCGGTTTTAACGTTTTATCACTACCAGAATACGCACCAGACAGTTTCCCTCAGGATAATTTTCACGAACTAGGCACATTTTATAATGTTTTATCTCTCCTAAACATCTTCACACTCCGGCGCACTATTTGAGAGGAACATATGCTCATATTTTTCCTTTTTGCCTAGCAAACGATACTCGTCTCTAAAGTCTGCTAAAAACTCACGCAGGGCACTAGCCACAACCTCACTACGAACCTCATCATGATATACATTAATATAGTGATAAAAATACTTAAGATTCTCCATGATGACGAGATTCACATTTTCAGTCGTAGGGTATGAGTAATCGACATGGTGTAACATGACATAATACCGCTTGTCACACCACCCATCCACAAGACTCATTATCCATATCTGCTGCTTCTCTTCTGCACGCGTTGTTTCTTTTACTTCACGGTATATGTGAGACTTTATAAAGTTTAGCTCTACAGCATACTTCAGCACATCGTCTGTGCAACGAAAGCCTACAACGGTCTCACCAGAATATCCTAGAGTATTTGTACATCTTGCTCCTTCGCACGATCCAATGTGGTTTTAAAAGAGGCAAAGGAGGGGGGAATAGGAAGTTTTTCGGTATCCACCACATCTACACTTTGCTGAATACCATTTCATAAACGTTGAACAAGCAATATTAAAGGTAGCCATTTTCTTCTACGCGGCGAATACACGTCTGAGCTCAAGGGCTTACTGCAGTCAACTGACCACGCAGGGAATCCCAGATAGTAGCATGACTCACGTTGCTGGTCTTACAGTGGGCGGAGCTTAGAACTTTCACCTGTGCACACACACACACACACACACAAAGGAGAAAGTGAAACGCTAATTGAAACATGATTTATTTAATAAACGAGATATTCAAGTTATATATATTTACAAATACGTGTAATAAATAAGTTAACAATAGATACATCAAAGATTATATACAAGACATACATATTTACAAATACGTGTGATAAGTAAGTTAACAATAGACGCATCAAAGGTTATGGTATCCAAAGGGTACGGTATCATAGGTACCAGGTAACTGGTAACGTTTCCTATAGGTGTTACGGCACACCTTCGTTCCCCTAAGTTCCTTCACGCCCCCCAGCTTCTGCGCCCGAAAATTGTGGGTGCCTACAGTTAGTTGGGGAGGCCGATCGCTCTCATCGTCCAAACACACTAGATCCTTCAACGATTCAAAGTTAACAACCCGCCGATTCGCATGGTTGAGCGTAATACCCTTTGCCTTCACGATATATTTCATATCCTCCCCCACCCTCACCCGTACCCCATAAGTTTTAGGTCCTGTTGAGACAAAAGAGTCGGCGTATGCGTTGTCCCCATACTCATCCTTGATCTCATCAGTGAGCTCGCCGAGGAACTCCCCAATAGCAGGCATGTATTCACCCTCCCTCTCTGTGAATATCACGCTATCTGTATCGGCATACAATACTCTCCGCCCAAGAGAATGCAATAGACCCCAAAGTTTTATGCGGGCGTAGGCTGTTGTGAAGCTGGCCACAGGTATGTTTGTAACCCTTGAGGTATCTGTGGCCAATTCAGTGTTGTTGTACTTTATTATGTAAGTATTACCTACATTCACGATCTCCATGACCTCTTTATCGGGAGCATTGGCATAATCCCAGACTCACTATAACTTTGTGCCAAATGAATGTTCCCTTTGCCGGTATTCTGTGCAAATTTTCCCCATAGACTGTTTAGACACAACTTTGCACTAAAGCGCTTGCCAGGATTCTTTGCAATTTGGGCACGATCAAGTTGTATACCTTCGCGGTCGCGGTAACGTTGAATATAGGCAGACTTTTCATCTTCGGTGTCAACTCCTCGCGGATACCCTGATGCCTCAACCTTATCCTTCAAAAATGCGTTTATATATGGTGTGAAAAGGTTGGGTAGCTTCTGAAACCTCCACACCTCATGTATCTTCAGTATTCTATACCCATGGCGTACGGCTAGGGCCAGCTCTGGACTTGTATATACGCCTCTGATCTTACGCTGGTGGGGTATATGGTTACAATTACCGTTATTCTCTTCCGCGCACTTCACGCACAGGGGAAACATGAGCTTGTGGTCGATAACGACGGGTAAGATTGGCATCCATAAATTGCGTGGGGGAGTACGTCTACGAAAGAGAGCCCAAAGTAACGATCATTCAAATTTCTTGAAAATTCATTGATGGAGGGCAGGTTAGGTCCCACCAGTTTCTCAGGAGCGCCCACGGGGTACGGATTGTTCTTCATCACGTATGGGTATAAAGAACAGAAATCGTAGTAATGGAGCTTCACACCCTCCGTAGGTGGAAAGTATAGCCTGAATGGATTTGTACGTCCTCCAAACAAGCTATCACCACATTTGAGAGGATCCAGCACCATTGAACGCTTGATCGTGTTTATTTCCTCACGGTACACCTCGTCTGTCTCCATCCGTGCATCATATTCATGCTCCCACAAGACTTTGTGAGTGAACTGGGATCCTATAAGTTGATCGCGGGTGCGGGTCCATGCAAGACAGTCGGCAGGAGATCTACCGTGGATATCTCCGGCGATTCCGCACTCAGGACGGGGGCATCCATGCCACCAGCATCCGTTAAAGGAGTACACAGTCTTCACACCAGTGACACGGTTTTCACTTAACCCATCAACCCAAAAAACACGACCGTTAATCTTAATGGGCACTTCACCCGTGTTGCGGGCGTGCTTTATGTATACACCTGTCTGTTGCTGTAGGTGTATGAGCCAGTAAATAGCCTTGTGGCCGTAACTGCGGGGGTTGTTTCGGTGAATAATGGCTAAGGTGGCTTTAGGCATGAAGTTATTTTTGAACACCGTAAAACATAATGACGCGATGGTGGTTGCGACTTGCAGCGGATCGCATTTGAAACGGCCTATGTACATCCTTCTAAAGGCCTGGAAACATACTCTAAGCACTCGCACATCATTCACGCAATAACGCTCACATTCATCAGCTATATTATAAGGATTACGTTCATTAAAACTGTTGTAGTATCGATCAAAGTCTTCACGTTCATCTACACTCATACAATCATAGTTAAAATAATGTTTGGGTGGTGGTGGGCCTACGTAGTTTAAAGTCTCGCTGTGAGGAAAGTGTAAGGGAAATATCCTTTGAAACTTCAGCTGCTACCCCATCACCTTGGGTAGCTTTGCTAATTTACAAGGTGTGAATAATAAAGTGTCTTTAAATTGTACATTACCTCTTATTTGCATCTGTATTAATTTGTTGCCTCTTTTCAATGGATCACCTGTAAATATCTCAGAGGATTCGTGCTCAAGCAACTCCTTATAAAGGAACTGCGTGTCAAACTTTGCCCGTTATGGGCGAGAATATACACAGTCATTTTTTGAACTTGTCGGCTAACTTGACAATATAGGACACAAATAGTTTCACAGGACTATCGTGGACATTCGTTTTAAAAACGTTTGTCCGTTTACCGCATTTGGGGCACTCGTCACATTCGATCTCCATACATCATCGCAGATAGTCTGGCTCACAAGTAAATGTGGAATTACCTCTTTGGTTTCAGCATTCGTATATGTTTCTATATCGTAGTATACAGTTATACAGGGTTATTTTTAGGCTTGCGTCTTTCATATAACATACATGTTTACTCCATCCGCCTTATATTCCTCCTGGCATGTAGGACAGTGAATTTCGTCACATTGTGCTTAAATTTTCCCCAATTATCCATTGTGTGAAACATACCACATTCACAGATTCTCATTTTCCTGCACGTGCCAATTGATTTATGGAGATCAAACAGCTATTATTGAAAATGTGCGTCTACACACATTACATCCCTCTCTCTCAGCTTCAACTACACGGCTTTCACATTTGGAGCTTTTACACTGTTCACATACCATGTGACATTCTTTACAATGTTTCACTATATCATCCGCAAACTCGAGGCACCCCTTACACAAATCATGATGCCGTCCATATTTTCGACTTTTATCGTAACTCGCGTAAAGCACCTTATATTACGGATGGGGAGATACGTTGCCCTGACAGACCTAAATAAGTAGGGGCTTGTACGATCTCTCACACAGCTTTTAAAAACATACACAGTCCTACGATGATCATCCAGTCCAAACACAACTATACGAACATTCATTTCCTGTTCTACCATTCTCAGCTCTTCAGGACCCATATTACAGTCAAATTCAAGTTCACAGTCTACAGCTAGTTTACGGGCACGTTCCACGACCGTAGGCAGCCAAATTTTTTGAGCCGTGTATTTTGTACAGTAAACATGCGAGCCAAGATACTGCTATAAAGCCGCAACCACGATCGACGTTTATATGCCGTCTATAAATAGCTTGAGAATTGAGTTAAGAGTATACGGTATGGCACTATGACCCGCAACACGGAATACACGGTCAATATTTACCGTGAAGTTGTCCATATTGAAGGCTATACTACTTTGGGCGCTTGCATTATACGTCCTAATATATATTCTACATCTTCAGCCGCCAAACGTCTAAATGGCACTACTACCCAATAATCATCTACATCACCGTCATCTGACCCGAATCCGAAGGACAGACTCGTCCTGACTTCACGCTCGTCGCGGTTCTGAAGAGCAAACTCTACAATACGCTGTACAACCCGGCGTAGCCCGCGCTCAATTCCATTGCTATACATGGCTCTAGGGTCGACCCTGACTCTATACCGATTTCTAGTCAAGGCTGGGGTGGGGGCTGCGGAGCGCACCAACTCAAACGTTATATCATCCTCAACAGAACGAGTCACCGCTGTGGAGGATGAACAAGAGTTTATATTGGATGATGTGGGATTGGCTGCGTAAGACGTTGAGGGCCTGGAGTCTATTATTGTAGACTCAACAGAACGGGGGGCAACTGTGGCGGATGAATAAGGGGATATATTGGCGGAAGGTGCTGCTGGGGGGCTTGCTGCGTAAGAGGTTGAGGGTTGGGGCTCTATTACTGGTGGTTGGCTAAAAACAGGCGTGTATTTCGGTCGCTTTATACCTGACGTGGGGTTCTCTTCATCATACCTCCGCTTTGAACGTGCTACCGGTATCGCTGGTGAGGGTTCGTCGGCAGGGGAGGATTCTGTGATCACAACTACACTGTCGTCGGGGTCATCCGTAATGTCGATGATGGGGGCTGTACCTCATCGTCATTCACGGTTCTGTGGGAGAAGAAAACAAAATATAAGGAACAGCACTCAAAATTTGTAATATTTTGTAAATGATCCACTTAGGAGTGTGACGTGTTAGAAATGGACTCTGTAGAAAAATTCAGATTCACGAGCCCATCCACATGTATTATATCTGGACCTACAGGATGTGGTAAAACTGTGTTTATGCTTAAAATCATTAAAGAAAAGGGAGAGATGTTCTCGAAATTTGTGCATAAAGTTATATGGTGCTATTCGTCGTATCAATCAGTGTTCAACGAGTACCAAGATGATATTTTGTTCCACAAAGGTGTATATGACGTTAATTCGTTAAAGGGAAATGAACATACAGTCATTGTAATTGACGATCTCATGTTGGAGATGGATAAAACGTTTGCCGAGACATTTACAGTATTCTCCCACCATCTTAACATAAGCGTGTTCTTCATCAATCAGAATCTATTTTTCAAAAATAGATACATGCGCGATGTGTCGTTAAATACACAATATCTAGTCTTATTCGCACAACGTAGAGATGTATGAAATTGGGGTATTAGCCAATCAAATGTTCCCGAATCAGCGTAAGGAGTTTTTGGAAGTTTATAAAGAAGCTACAAGCACGCGTTACGGATATTTGCTTTGTGACCTTCATCCGCCAAACACGTTTAGGGTGCTTCTAAGAACGAATATATTTCCAAACGAGCCTGAAACGGTGTATATTCCAGAATGACAAAGACTAAAGAAATACCGTGAATTAATAAAAATCTATCATCGACTGCCCCGGGCAATGCAACAGATGTTTATTAAAAATATCGACTCCGACTTTTAAAATGCATCTGTGAAATCTGTCTTAACGTTATAAATTGCAATGTATCAATGAAACCATCTCAGAAGGCTCGCCTACGCCGTTACAAGAACATAATACGTGCACTCGCTCGTAAAAGTCAAACTGTAGCGAAGAAAAAACGAATTATTGTACAAACAGGAGGGTCATTTCTCCCATCTTATTTTCAGTTTTGGGTCCTTTACTGACTAGATTAATATAATGAAGAAAGTGGTAGTGATTCCACGAGGTGTACGCTTCACTGCAAAGGAATCCAGACACGGATCTAGATCCCGTAAAAGCAGACTTAAAAGAATGGAAAGCGAATTGCTAGCCCTATTAAACAGTGAAAAAACACCTGATGAGAAAAGAATCTTATACCAAGAAGCTCTGCAGAAATTTCTTCACGAGTACGAAAATTATAAGAACCCGACAGAGATTCCTGTGGTTATTAGACACAGCACGGGGGACGATGGACATGGCGACATAGGATCTGTACCCGACGATACAGCTGACCAACCAAAAATTAAGGGATCAGCCACACAACATATCGAGCATGTATTAAAAAGCACCCTCCACATACATTGAGGAATAAAGGTTTAAGTCTTTATAATCTATTGAATGAGGACCCAGCCATACAATGGACCGATACAGGTGAGATCATTGTGGAAGGATCAAAGGTACAGGGGTCGAATATCTAGACATTGTCCATGATCTGGTGAGAAAGTGGGATAGGCCATCACCATCAGGATGGAAGCATATTAAAGCAAGACTACAACAAATAAATGTCCCTAAAACGTTGATAGGAAATCTGAACAGGTTAAAAGACTTGGAACATGCAACGCATGTGGCACAATTGAAGACGCCGTCACCCCGGCGGTAACACCTTTGAAGAGGAGAAAGAAGAGGATAAACAACGGTCAACCCTACCCACGTGCCTCTAAAATACGCAAATGGCTAAGTATTAAGTAAACGCTATTATGACATTTCTAACCCAGCCTCCTACGGCGGCGTAGATAGACTGTACAGAAGTGTTTACGGAGTAGGAAAAAAGATGTTGAAAGATTTTTGCGGGAGCAGGACGCTTATACGCTTCATAAGCCTGTGAGAAAAAGGTTTAAAACAGCCAAGACAACGGCTTCCTCGATTGATTCTATTTGGCAAGCAGATTTAACAGACATGCAAAGATATTCTGTGTATAACGATGGTTACCGTTACATTCTATTCATAATAGATGTATTCTCTAGATATCTGTGGCTAGTTCCTCTGAAAAATAAATCACCTGAAACAGTTGCTAAAGCCACCAAAACGCTAATGTTAAAAGAAAACAGGGTTCCTGGCTATTTTGTACGGATATGGGGAAGGAATTTATAGGCCGTGCTTTTCAGAACATGTTGACAGAGTTTAATATCAGCTATTACACAACCAATTCTATACATAAGGCTTCTTTAGCTGAAAGAGTTCAACGTACCATAAAGGAACGCATGCACCGCTATTTTACACATAAAAACACATACAGATTTCTAGACATTCTGGAATCATTGGCATCATCCTACAACCGCTCACACCATCGCACGATTGGGACAACACCTAACGAAGTTTTAGAAAGAGGTACGCTCCCGAGAAGAGATGGATCACCAACACCACCACACTCTGCGCGCTTCAAAATCAATGATTATGTAAGGCTGTCGCGTTCGGGGAATAAATTCGCAAAGGGTTTTGAGCAAGGATGGACACGTGAGATTTTAAAGTTAGGGCTATGAGACCTAAAGGTGAGATAATGATGTATTACATTGAAGATTTGAATGGGGAAGAAATCTCAGGAGGCTTTTACCGCGAGGAATTGCAGAAAGTTGCATTTAATTTGGAAAAATGTGTTTAAAATTGAGAAAATTTTAGGAAGCAAAGGTTCAGGAAAGAGAAAAATGTACCTGGTGAAATGGCTAGGGTACCCAGAAAGCTTCAACACCTATAAAAAGCTGATGCAATAATGAAGCTTAAATAGTATGCAACATGGCTCCTAACCATTTCTACGTCACACTCCCGTCCTCCTCGTCCCTGTCTGTACACCCTAACAACACACTAGCCAACTTTGTAACAGAACTCCACGGGCCCATTGAATTGGGTCGTGATTCGTATGAGGTGGGGATATGCGAAATTCAGCTGGACACCCTCTTTTAAATATTGAATATAAAGAATCCGTTTTTACGATTCTTAGAGACATTGACGAGTGTGAAAAAGCTGGGGTAGCTATGGATGAAACTATACGTATCGCTCGGACTAAGGTTGCACGGTATTACAGTACAGAAGTAAGACTAGGACCGGGTCATTATGGTTCGGTCGAGGATGTTGTGAGAGACTTAAACGTAAGTTTAAGAAACTCAAACCTTACGAATGATTTAGTATACGAAATCGTAAACAAAGGAAACCCTGCACATACACTAATCCTAAAATCAAAGACTAACAGACGTATTAAAGATCGAAGAGTGTTCAAAATTATAACCAATGGACGATATAGCGCAGCCATCCAAAGAGACCATTTCACGAGGCACAGCATGACTTGTCCAGATTAATGTATCAATTGAAGATGGAGAAATTGGCTGAAAGCTCTCAGTCCCCAGACATGTGCTATATTTACAGTAATATAGTGGAGCACCAGTTTGTTGGGGATACCCAGGCACGCCTGCTGCGCATTGCCCACATCCCCAACCATAGAGGAAGGAGTTTGAGTATTACATATGACAGACCCCATTATGTGAATGTCGCAACTAATTTAATAACCAATATCTCAATATATATAAGAACGATTGAGGGTGAAACTTCCCATTCGTAACGGGAGCTTAACAGTGAAGCTACACTTTCGACGCACTGAGTTATAATGGATAGAAAGCCTTTCACCGTCTATCGAGGGTGAGATACCAGCGCGGTAGTGGACTTGGGTCCATTTTTTCATCCATACTACGTACGGCTGTTCCTTTGCTGAAGAGGGGTGCCAGATACCTCGGAAGGAAAGCGCTACAATCAGGTCTTAACACTGCAGAAGACATATTGGCTGGGCTAAACCTAAAGGCTCTAAAAAACATTTAAAGCGTACGGACGAAATCATCAAAGATGCAAAGAGAAAAATGCGTGGTGGCGGGAAGAAGAGGGCTGTCCGGAAGAAGGGGGCACGTGGTATTAAACGTAAAAGGATATCAAAAAGAAGTGCTGTAAGCGAATGAAACCTATGGTTGACCACTTTTTTGACTGATATAAGCTAAGGACATTGATCTCATGAATCATAGTTTGTTTACTACTTGTCGAGAGAGGAGGCACTATTTCTAACTCGTCATGGCACGCTTCATCCACCCATGTAGTTCACAATGCTGTAAATCGGAGCTGTCCCTTTTTGAGATGCCTCCAACTCAAGTTTCTATTGAGCACAGTGATTTTATTACAATTAACCCTTTAAACACAATTAGTTCCCCGAGTGCACCTATAGAATTCGTGATACCCAGCTCAGGCCCTTACTTTTTTTATCCAAGCTGTGTGCACATGTACGCTGTATACCCTGAAACAAACTCTCTGCACTCCATATTCATCCAGTGTGACGTATATTTAAATCAGACCAACATATCGTCAGGCACGGGATACTATCATCTACGAGCCTATCTGGAAAATGTCCTCAACTTTTCCAAAGAAGCCAAGGCTACCTTTTTAAGTGCGGAGGGATATTATCAAACTAAAGATGAAAATAGTATAAAGGACAAATTTAAAAATTCTGAAAAGAAGATATACGAGTGTTTTGGACGTTTGCACACAGATTTCACTTTCCAGGAGAAGTTGCTTGTCAACGGGGTGGATATGAAAATAAAGCTCACCCGCACGAGTCCTGAGATCTGCTTAAATCTGGATGCTGATCAAGAAGAGGGTGCAAAGCCCGTTGTGGTTCACATTATGGACACATACCTCCGCTACGGCGAGTGAAATTAAGTTTCACCAAAACAACTAGAAATTGAGAAAAATTTACTAAACGCTACAGTGAAATATCCTATTAACAGAGTACAAATCAAACTATATACGGTGCCTGCAGGGTTGGCATCGAAGCAGATAGAAAACATTGCCCTTGGAAATCTTCCTAAAAGGATATTAATCGGAATGCAGGACCATGCTTCGGTGACTGGAAAATATAAAAAGAGTGCCTTTAAATTCGAGAATTTCGGACTTAAAAATATAACTCTATACGTTAATGGCATTGCTTTGGGCGGAACAATGGATACGGACTATTCATCAGACGCTGTATTACCTCTTTGCGCGAGAGTCTATAGTAATCTGACCCATATTGCAGTGATTGTGATGAGCTTGGTAATGGGGTAACGCAGAAAGAATTCATTGATCAATTTAACCTTTATCCGTTTGACATTACACCTGACTTATCTGCTAGCGTAAATACGCATTTAAGCCCACAACAGAGCGGAAACACCTCAGTGAGGTTAGAATTCACCAAGCCTATAGACGCGCCTATTAGTGTACTAGTATATCTCGAATCGCAAGCCCTAATAGAAGTAGATAGATTTAGGAGCGTTATCACTGACTTTTAAAATGGATGCTAATTCACTTCAAAGAGTAATGAATAGTGAACGAGTCACACGTTCCAAATTTATCGGCGTGTTTGCGAAGAATGAAACATTGAATTTGCCAAGTACGCAAGTATGCGGTATTCTTATTGTGAACACAGATGTCATCGGTAATGAAGGGATTCATTGGATTGCTGTCTATTTTAAAAATAGACACCGCCTCTACTATTTTGATTCACTCGGTACTCAACCCTGGAGTGACCCTGTTTTGTAAATTCTCTCGCTCAGTTACATATTCCCGAAGTTGTATGGAACCCGTTTCGTATACAAGGATATTTTAGTAATACTTGTGGAATGTACTGCATCTCATTTCTCATGCATATGTCACGTGATAAAGAATTTATAAATTTTTAAAATTTCTTCGACCCGTGTCACACTCGACGAAACGATGAAATGGTATGCAGACAGATAAAAATCCATTTTCCAATTGTGCGTACTCGTTGTATGGTATAATGTTTTTGTTCGTGTGTATATTGTAACGTTAGTTTCTATATTCGTAGTTTAAGATGGTTATTGTACTGATTTCTTTCATTTAATAAATTTATGAAAATATTGTCTTCTTCCCCAAAAAGATCGAAAAACCCTTACATTATTTCGTGTGACATTCATTATGCTGACTGTTCAGTATATCCTCCGTATTCATGAGACGAGATTCTTCAAAAGATTGTATAACACGTGTCAAATCCTCATCGGACCTTAAAGGAGAAAGAATAATGTTCATATTGATTCTTTTTTAATAAAAACATATACAGAGTATACATATTGTAAGACAGACCCCATTATGTGAAGATATCTTTGGTTCGCTCAGAGAAGCTCATTTAAGAGAGGTAAATCCGAATACCATTTATAAAAAAAAACATGCAAAAGATTGCCATAAAAATTTCGGTTTTAGCATAATGGTGAGTATCTAAATGAAGTATTTGACGAGATACTACATCCCTCCATATATATAAAATCATCTTTCTGACAGTTTGTGAATAAAAAATAAAAATAAAATTATAGACACTTACATTTCTATGGTAGTCCCTTGCGTCGGATTGTAAGGAGCGTCATTGCAAATATCATCAACGGTTTGCGTTGGAAATAATCCATCACGGTCAATCGCGTTAAAAAGATTAATTGCAGTCAATGCTGCAGTGTCACCTTCTTGATACAAATCCGGAAAAATGTAAAGTTCGTGGTCCATGGTGGAGGGAATGTTTATGCACTGGCAGAGGGAATGTATATTCACTGGCGCGAAAATAGCTACTGTTACTCCCGACTGAAAAATATTTCCTTTTATATGCACAATCATCAAGCTCCGCCCCAAAAGATCAAGAGCAGATGTTCGTAATGATTATTTGGCAGTGTAGCTGAGTGGAGCTATGATAAGTTTGTGTACCAATCGTAACATCGCTATAACGGGTCCATGCTTTGGACGACTAATGGCATCTTTATATTTTCTCCAATAGATTTAATGCTCGTATTACCCCTTGCTGTCTTTACCATGTCAATATTTGCGACAATACTTGGTTTTCTCCCCACTATTCCCGGATCAATAAGCAATAATGCAATCGAGAGGATTTTATAATAAAGAAATTATAAATATATCCATTCCTTTAATTATATTTTTTAAAAAAGAAAAGAGTATTCGGTTTCCACTTTAAACTATGGGTCTAAGGCGGAGTGAAAAGCTTAACCATTGTTACAATTCGGCGAGGAGTTAGTTATTATTATTATTACTAAAGAGAAAAATCTACATTGTTTTTGTACATATCACATTTTGCATCCATACTATTCCCGGATCAATAATCAAATGATCCTGCTCTTTTAAATCCGGATCAATAATCAAATGATCCTGTTATTTTAAATGTTGAAATAATGATGTGAAAGAGTGAGCAATGATTCCCTGACGAGATGTATTTCTGATTCGGTGTTACAATTCGGCGAGGAGTTAGTTATTAATATTATTACTAAAGAGAAAAATCTACATTGTTTTTGTACATATCACATTTTTCAGCCATACTATTCGCGGATCAATAATCAAATGATCCTGCTCTTTTAAATCCGGATCAATAATCAAATGATCCTGTTATTTTAAATGTTGAAATTATGATGTGAAAGAGTGAGCAATGATTCCCTTACGAGATGTATTTCTGATTCGGTTTCCACATTAAACTGTAGGTCTAATGCGGGGTGAAAAGCTTAATCTTTGCAATTCGGCGAAAAGGAGTTAATTATTATTATTATTACTACTGTAATTTGTACCACCCTATATATATATATATATATATATATATATATATATATATATAGGGTGGGGCACGGGAATCAAGTGTTTTTGAATAGCTAGTAATCGGCCATTAGGAATGGGAGGGGCGTGCGGTAGGTAGCATTCCATTCCTGGGTTCATAGCATTTAACTTTAACTAACACTCACCTTTATCTTCAGGTGCCATCATGGAGCAGTGGACGTTAGAACACCGCATGTTCGCGTATGATCATTTTGTTAGGAGTGGCGAGTCAGTGACAGCAGTTCAGCGTGCGTTTCGCCGCAGATTCAACATTCATCGAAATGACTCTGTTCCCGCTCGTGACACAATCTTACGTTGGGTTAACAATCTTCGAACAGGAGGCTCAATAATGAAAACAAAACCGAAGGGGCCGCAACGCACTGTGCGTACTCCAGAGAACGTTGAAAGGGTCAGACAAGCGATGTTGCAAAGCCCAGGCCGCTCTGCTCGGAGACATTCAGCTGCACTCGGAATCAGCAATCGTACTGTTAGACGGATTTTGCATGAAGAATTACATTTTCACCCATACAAGTAGCGATGGTGCAGGAATTGAATGTAAACGATTGCCCCCAACGACTGAATTTTGCACAGGAAATGCTTGCACTTTATGAGCAGAATGAAAACATGATGGTGGTAATGAGTGATGAAGCCCATTTCCACCTTAATGGGGCCGTCAACAATCAAAACTGTCGGTATTGGGCTGCTGAAAATCCGCGACAACTCCATGAAAAACCGCTGCATAGCCCTAAGGTTACAGTTTGGTGCGCGGTGGGAAAGTTTGGCGTCATCGGTCCCTATTTCTTCGAACAAAATGGGGTTACCGTTACCATAACATCTGGGCGTTACATTGAGATGGTGAACACCTTTTTCATCCCTGAGTTACGAAGAAGGCGTATTGCTCGTCGACATTTGTGGTTTCAGCAAGATGGGGCCACGCCACACACCGCCAGAGCGTCAATGCTGTTCTTCGCCCCCTGTTTCCCAACCATCTCATTTCGAGATTTGGTGACATTGCATGGCCCCCTCGGTCCCCTGACTTGTCCACATGTGACTTCTTTCTATGGGGGTACCTCAAGTCACGTGTCTACGAGGACAAGCCCCGTACATTAGATGCATTGAAGGAAGCGATCCGTCAACAAATCATCCAAATCAACAGAGACCTGCTGGGAAGAGTGGAGGCCAATTTTCGTAAACGCCTTCAACAATGCGTCGACGGCCAAGGACATCATATGCCAGATATAATTTTCGGTACATGATTATTATGACATGAAATGCTATGTTCTTACGAATGTTGTTCTACCAATATATTTTCTTTAAAAAATAAATATCATTTTCCTGATTATTCCAAAAACACTTGGTTCCCGTGCCCCACCCTGTATATATATGTGTGTGTGTGTGTGTGTGTGTGTGTGTGTGTGTGTGCGTGTGCGTGATCCTCACTTTCTCTGACAAAAATCTGTGTGTGTGTGTGTGTGTGTGTGTGTGTGTGTGTGGTGTTTGCGCGCGTGAGCGTGATCCTCACTTTCTCTGACAAAAATCTGTGTGTGTGTGTGTATGTGTGTGTTAATTTTGAAAAAACTTTGTTGATTTCTGATAATTATGATTTTGACAGTGTTTTAAATCAATAACAGAGATGCAAATTAGTGTAAATAACTAAGTTGATAAAATATAAAGCATTTTTCATTTAGAAGGAAGACATTCGCTTCGAGAGTGACGTGTGTATTTCAGTGGAGTAGTAATAAGTATAATATTTTAAACATTTAGAGTGAAGTGAGGTTTTCTCGAGTTGAGTGGGAGGAATTAGACCAAAAGGAAAGTTAGTGGTCATTTTGCGGTTAGCGTGAGACGCATCTGTTCAGATTTTTTTTTTTTTTTTCCAGAGAGGCTGAAAGTAAATGAGATGAGTGAAATGATATGTATGAGATTAGTGAAATGAAGTGAAATGACATGAAAATGAAATGATATGAAAAGACTTAATATTTTTTTCTGTTTTTGATACATAAGAAAGGTTTGACAAAAGAAAATAGACACAGTTAATGTGTTTATTTCTTTTGCTGTTTATTATTTAATATAATTGTGTTGTGTGTGTGTATAGATTTGAGAATATGTTAGTGGAACGAATTCTTTTGCTAAGTTAATTGTTTAGTGAATTGTTAATATTGTTTTAATTCACTTTAAGGTGAAAATCCGTTTATTATATATATATATATATATATATATATAATATATATATATATATATATGAAAATTATTTCACGAAGGTAACACGTGAAAAAAATTTATGATGAAAAAACCACGAAGGAAAGGAAACACAAAATGGTGCTCAAGCGCTTTCGTCTAATGACATCCTCAGGAAACACTGAAGTACATAAAAAGGTTAAGCCTATATATAGGTTACAGAAAGAAAAAAAAAGAAAAAATAAATAACATACACACACACACACACATATATATATATATATACATACATATCTATATATACAAATGCATACATACATACATACATACATATATATACAATAACAGAGAAGTAAAAATAATAAAAAATTAAAAATTAAAACCTTAAAGGATTACCGTGAGGCGTACAGATTTGTAAGGAAAAATCAATTTTTAGCACAAGATCAAATGGATTATAAAAATACAAAATTATACTGGAACTCTGCCGGGTTTTAACACAATGCTGCCTATGGTCAGGTTTCGATATATATAAAAAAAAAAAATAAATAAATAAAATGCAAATTAAAAGTTAATCGATTTTTAGCCAAGATCAAATGGATTATAAAAATACAAATTTATACTGGAACTCTGTCCGGGTTTTAACACACTGCTGCCTATGGTCAGTTTTTGATATATATAAAAAAATAAAATGCAAATTAAAAGTTAATAAGTAGAAGACAAGTTTACCAAAGATTTAATGTTTTACCCTTCTTATTTAAATCTGTTTTAAAGGAATTCAACATAACAGGATCGAGTTGAAAAGACCTTTGCTTATGTTGAAGTTATTTGAAAGTTGGATAATGGCAGACTCAAGAATATTTCTATTAACAATGTTGCTTGAATGGAATAAAACTGAAGCATTATTCCAATCAATACAGTGGGCTAACTCTGACAAATGGACAAAAAGGGCACTGGACAACTGTCCTGTTCTAACGGAATATTGATGCTGTTTTATACGTGTGTGCAAATCCTTTCCCGTCTGACCTATGTAAAAGGAATCACATTGTTTACACCAATTTTATAGATAATGCCTGATTATTGGTAGGCTATTTTTTTACTATGATATTTTTCACAATATTGTTATATGAAAATACTACATTAATATCCAAAATTTTAAGTACATTAGCAATGCCTAAAAAGCCCGGGGAAAATGGAAGTACTAAAATATTTTTTGACAAAGTACGAGTGTTAATATTGACACGATAGAAAGTTCGTTTTGCCTTGTTGAGACAAGATTCCATAAACGCAGATGGATAACACAAATCACTTCCAATACCGTTGATTTTTTCCAATTCGGCATCGATGTATTCCGGACTGGCGATCCTAAGGGCGCGGAGAAACATTGATGAAAATATGGCCTTCTTAGTGGGGGTATCATGTCCCGAGTAAAAGTGTACGTAGGACAAATTGTTTGTCGTTTTCCGATAGATACTAAACTTAAAACCTGGGCTTTCCCTATGTACACGCACATCCAAAAATGGGATTGAATTGTCTTGCTCAACTTCTAAAGTAAACTTAATGGAGGGGACTTGATCATTTAACTGAAGGAGGAAGCTATCCAGGTCACGATTCATGGGCCACATACACAAAATATCGTCGACGTACCGCAACCAAGGGATGCCAACCCCCAGGATTCTCGGAATATAGGTAATTTCGAAAAACTCCATATAAATCTTACGGAAAAATTGAATAATGCACGTACTGAAACTAACGATAAATTGATTAGTTTTGATGTTTGTTCATTGTTTACAAAAGTGCCGATTGACGATATGCTTGACTTTCTCTCCCAAGAATTACATAAGTATGACCTGCCACTACCTTCACACATTGTTTTGGAACTCATTAAGCTTTGCATCAAAGACTGTAAATTCACTTTCAATAACGAGTATTATCAACAAGTTTTTGGGATGGCTATGGGCAACCCCTTATCGCCCCTCCTCTCCAATATTTATATGGAGTTTTTCGAAATTACCTATATTCCGAGAATCCTGGGGGTTGGCATCCCTTGGTTGCGGTACGTCGACGATATTTTGTGTATCTGGCCCATGAATCGTGACCTGGATAGCTTCCTCCTTCAGTTAAATGATCAAGTCCCCTCCATTAAGTTTACTTTAGAAGTTGAGCAAGACAATTCAATCCCATTTTTGGATGTGCGTGTACATAGGGAAAGCCCAGGTTTTAAGTTTAGTATCTATCGGAAAACGACAAACAATTTGTCCTACGTACACTTTTACTCGGGACATGATACCCCCACTAAGAAGGCCATATTTTCATCAATGTTTCTCCGCGCCCTTAGGATCGCCAGTCCGGAATACATCGATGCCGAATTGGAAAAAATCAACGGTATTGGAAGTGATTTGTGTTATCCATCTGCGTTTATGGAATCTTGTCTCAACAAGGCAAAACGAACTTTCTATCGTGTCAATATTAACACTCGTCAAGGCAAAACGAACTTTCTATCGTGTCAATATTAACGCCGCCTCCAAGTTTCATGACCCCTTGTTGCACCTGCAGCATCCCCCCACCCCCATTGCAACATTGAGTTGTTGCATACCCCCACCCCTTTGCAACACCCTACCCCCCTTTGCACCATTTGATAATTATCTCTTGCAACATTGCAACATTCCTGCACTCTCCCTTTTTTAGGCTATACTACTGGGCGTTGCTCCGTCTTGCTGAAAAAGATAATAACCACCGTTGGCCAGATTTTGCATTTCGGGGAGCATGTTTCGCAGCAGAGTATTTCGATAGTACTCGGCATTGACTTTACACCAGGCTCAATAAAATGAATGGATGTTTTTCCTAACTTTGATATGCCAACTGACACCATGACACTAGCTGAGAAATGATTTCTGGCTGCAAAAAGTCTGCTATCAGGTATTTCATTCTTACATTGGACATGCGAGTAAACTCTGTCATTTTGATTGTTCCGAGGTGGCTCCACAGTGAATTTCTTTTCATCAGTGAAAAAAGCCTTTGAAAGTTAATCACATGTTACTCGCCGTAAGATTTGTTTTGATCTTTGAACTCGTTTCTGCTCATCAGTTTGAATAATCTTTTGCCTGTGCACTCTTTTGAAAGGTTTTAGTTGAAGATCTTGTTAATTATGCGTCTCACACTAGTTTCTGATAATTGTTACTCTTTTGATATGCGAGCCGGTGTCATATGGGTTCCTGGTTGGTTTTCCTGACTTAATATACGTTCTTCGACGTCGTCAATATTGTCTTGTATGCAAACACTTTTTGGTCGCCCACTTCCCTCTCTTCTTTTGATTTCCCTCATTCTCGTCAATTTTCTTTAGAAGCTTTCCCAAACCACCAAGAGTCCATTCTTTGTTGAGGAATTTGGAGAGTAGTTTCGTTCGCCCATATCCCTTTTCTAGTCTATAATGCTTAATTATAATCTTATCTTCCTCTGAAAATGGCATATTCACTATATTTTATAACCCTGCAAAAAAAATCGTATATTAGAATTTACAAAAGTGAAAATGGAAATAAAGGAGTCTTGATTAGTTTGTCGAGAATCACTTGTAGTATTATTAGAGAAATATTTAATAAATCGTTATTTTTGATAGCTTCGAGCTGAAATTTGGTTTGCTGGTAGATGTTTTATGTATCTTTTACGTGTATAAGTTTCATACTGATTGTTTGAAAAATGTTGATTCCATGGATGTTTTTAGAGTGAACCCTTTTTTTTGGCAGACGGTGTATGTTTTCCTGTCCAGTGTGACGGTTACACGTGTTTCGTTTGAAGTCCGAATAAAAGTGATATTGCAATAAAAATCCTGCAGTTAATCCTTTTTAAGTAGTGCTAATTTTTGAGTGACTATTCAGTGAACACAGTCGTATGCCTCTTTAAGTGGTAAAATAACGGCGTATGTTGAAATAAAGCAAATAAAATTAAAGCAACTTAATCTATACAGCGTTTTTTACGAGTGTTTTCTCTTTGAGGAAATCTAACTGCCCAACGAAAGGCAATATCTCTCAGTTATCCCCCGCAGTACACTCCAGGGCACCAATCAGTGAGAATCTACAGCGTGCCACATCCCCCATCCCCCACCGCCCGGAATAACGGAAAAACTTTCCCTTCCTCATTTCTAAAGTCAAATCAACTACCTCTCTTAATTAATTACCCTTTTGAGTTGATATTTCGTGCATAATCATTTACATAGCATTAGAAACATGGCAATGGCAAATCAATTCATACAACCCTGTGGATACTGTATAAAAGAAACAGATGAATTAAAGACAATACGCTGCGATCTTTGCCAGTCCTTAGTCGAATTTCAATGCCTGAGATGGAGCGACGAAGAAACCTCTCTTATAACAGGCGCTAAACAATTGAACGGAATCAAGTTCTTCTGCAAAAGCTGCGTAATGGAAATAAATTCGTTTACGGTTTTTAAAACAGAACGAGACTATGAGGAAAAGGCAAAAGAGGAGTTTATGAATAGCGAACAGAGAAAAAAAATAGAACGAACGAAGATAGTACAAGAGGAAACTGCGAAAAATGAACAGGGAAAAGAAACAGAAAAAGCGAGTAAACGAGAAGCAGAAATAACATAAAGGAGGCACCAACAGAGGAAACAGAGGCACAAAACCAAATCCAAAGATCTCAAACAAACGACATTAGCAACAATAGGAAAAAACAAGAGACAATAAAGAAATCATACTGGAACCACCAAAAACAAAGGCCCCACTTAAAAATGGGGAAGAAACTATATGTAAATACTATGTGAAAGGAATTTGCAGATATAAGGGAGAATGTATTTACGAACACCCTCCTTTGTGCAACTACTTCTACAATAATGGTCACTGCAAATTTGGTGGAAAATGCAAATTCTACCATCCGGACATTTGCAAGACCTACGCGACATATGGAACCTGCCAGTGCGGGAGAAAATACTACTACCATCATCTCCCGACAAGTGCAAAGGACAAAGGACAAGTTTCAAATGACAACAGGAGGAATGTGAGAAAAAAATATGTACCCAAATAGCAAACAAAACTCTTTAACCAAATAGTAAACAACATTTTTTCAACATCTCGGACACAATACGGCTGCTAAGTCGTATACAGCACATGTAGCTGACACAGCTGGGAACCCTCGAGCCGGACCGCTTCGTGGCAAGAAGCTACCAGAACAGGTAGGCGGGAACGGATCCATCTCGGAGGACCACAAGGCTACAGAACATGCGATACCAAAGGACAACGAACTTAAAATGCACAAGGGGCAATGCAAAACAAAGAACATAAACATTGTCCTGGCAAATAGTCAAGGAATAAAACCGAACAACTCACTAAACAAATGCAAAAACTTCACTTTTCTACGTGAAGGTCAAAATATGATAATAAAACTCCACTCTAATAGACAGTTTATTTCCACAACAGTTTCGATGCCCACTGGCATCCTCTTCGGGTGGATACAGAAAAACGAATGCACCAAAAACAAGAGGGAAAACAGTCCAGGGACCATTGAGAAATTCACACATAGGATAGATCCCGTTCTCCCGACACCGGAAGGACATTTTATCAAAGGGTCCCGCTTATAAGTACCTCCGCACAAATTAAAATTATCTTCTTGTTCTATACATACAGATTCTATTATTTTTGACATAATTATTACATTTATTATTACATTTATTACATTTATTATTGCATTATTATTTTACTCCAGAAATTATAAATTTATTATTACATTGTTGTTTATTATTACGGAAATTATGAACCGAAAAACGAATGAAAAAGGCGAGACGGAAACAATCCAGAGACCATTAAGAAATTCGCACCTAGGTTAGATCCCGTTCTCCCGACACCGGAAGGGCATTTTATTAAAGAGTCCCGCTTATAAGTACATTTGCACAAATTAAAACTATCTTCTTGTTCAGTACACAGATTCTATTATTTTTTACATAATTATTACATTTATTATTACATTTATTACATTTATTATTGCATTATTATTTATAACAAATTATAAATTTATTATTACATTTATTACATTTATTATTGCATTATTATTTATAACAAATTATAAATTTATTATTACATTTATTACATTTATTATTGCATTATTATTTATAACATTATAAATTTATTATTACATTTATTACATTTATTATTGCATTATTATTTATAACAAATTATAAATTTATTATTACATTGATTATTACATTGTTGTTTATTATTACAGAAATTATAAACCGAAAAATGAATGAAAAGGCGAGAAGGAAACAATCCAGAGACCATTAAGAAATTTGCACCTAGGTTAGATCCCGTTCTCCCGACACCGGAAGGGCATTTTATTAAAGAGTCCCGCTTATAAGTACATTCGCACAAACTAAAACTATTTTCTTGTTCTATACATACAGATTCTATTATTTTTGACACAATTATTACATTTATTATTACATTTACGTTTATAACATTTATTATTATTACATGTGGAACATTTTTAAGGATTTAAAATATCCTACGTGGTTTATCAGAAAGGCGTATTTTAAAGCCAGAAAATCTTTTTATGCCCCTCGGGAACCTTCAGTTAACCAAAAACAATATGTGAGTTTGCCTTACATTGCCGGCTTAGAAAGTGTAAAACCTTTGACGAACGATTTTAAGTTTGCTATGGCGTTCAAATATTCGTCTACTGTAAAAAGTAAATTGGTTAGGAATAACGTTGCAAAACAAGAACAAGCCTGTGTCTACAGCATTCCCTGTAAAAGTTGTAATTTAGTATACGTAGGAGAAACTGGAAGAAATATTGAAACCTGTATTAAAGAACATAAATATGCCTTCAGAAGTTGTAATACTAATAATGCAATTTTTTATCACACCAGCCAAAATGATCATGCTATAGATTGGGAATCAAGTAAGTTACTTTATAAATGCAATAATTATGTCAAACGAAAAATAATAGAATCTTTATAGATAGAACAAGTGGATAATTTTAATTTGTGCGAAGGTAATTATAAACTGGACCCTCTAATGAGATTCTTGGTCATAAAATCCCTTACGGTGTCGGGTGAACGGGATCTAACCTAAGTGTGAATTTCTTAAAGGTCTCTGGATTGTTTCCTTACTCGCTTTTGGTTCATTCGTTTTTTCGGTAAAATGTAAATGGAATAATAAACGTAATAGTAATAATGTAAATGTAATAATAAAAGTAATAAATGTGGAAATAAATGTAAATGCAATAATAATAAATGTAATAATAAAGGTAATAAAATAAATGTAATAATGAAGGTAATAAAATAAATGTAATAATAAATGGAAAGGTAATAATAATAAATGTTATAAACGTAAATGTAATAAAAAATGCAATAATAAATGCAATAATTATGTCAAAATAATAGAATTTGTACGTATAGAACAAGAAGATAGTTTTAATTTGTGCGAATGTACTTATAAGCGGGACTCTTTAATAAAATGCTCTTCCGGTGTCGGGAGAACGGGATCTAACCTCGGTGCGAATTTCTTAATGGTTTCTGGATTGTTTCCTTCTCGCCTTTTCATTCATTTTTCGGTTTATAATTTCCGTAATAATAAACAACAATGTAATAATCAATGTAATAATAAATTTATAATTTCTGTAATAAATAATAATGCTATAATAAATATAATAGTAAATGTAATAATTATGTCAAAAATAATGGAATCTGTATGTATAGCACAAGAAGATAATTTTAATTTGTGCGGGACCCTTTGATAAAATGTCCTTCCGGTGTCAGGAGAACGGGATCTATCCTCTGTGTGAATTTCTCAATGGTCCCTGGATTGTTTTCCCTCTTGTTTTTGGTTCATTCATTTTTCTGTACCCACCCGAAGAGGATGCCAGTGGGCATCGAAACTGTTGTGGAAATAAACTCTGTCTATTTGAGTGGGTTTTTATTATCACTAAACAAAGATTCGTACCTGAAAGGTTTTATGAACGAAACAAGGGCGGACATCGCATGCCTCACAGAAACACATCTTAAAGATTGCCAAGGAAACTGCGATAACCGCGAACACTGTATCGAGAAGAAAGAATTGCATATCGATGGATTCAACTTACTAAGAGCGGATAGAACAGCGAGACTTAAAGGTGAGTGTGCTATTTATATACATGAGAGGCATATGACAGAGAGGGTAGTAAGTAAATCCAACAGCTTCGTGGAAACCCTTGCAGTGAAAACAGAGAACCTAAACGTGGTACTGGTAGTCATCTATAGACCTCCAAACTCTCCAAATGAAAAATTTTCGTATGCCATTGATGATATCAGAACCCAAATAAAGTCCGAAAACTCTCCATCCCCTAATATAATACTCTGCGGCGATTCTAATTTCCCATTTATAAAATACAAAAAGGTGGGGAGAAATATATTTATACAGCAAGCTAAGGGGGGCACAAGAAAGGACCAGGAGCAAGCAAAAATGCTGATGGCTCTCACAAACGAGTTTATGCTGACACAGGAGATAACAGAAAATACCAGGAAAAATAACTGCCTAGATCTGGTATTCACGAATAACACGAACTCGATTGCCGATATAAAAATAACCCCAACTTTTATCTCAGACCACAACATAATCGAGTTATCAACAAATATGGCGATAACATTAAAAGACAATGCACATACAGAAGGAAGAAGCAAATTTGGGGCTTTTAAAACAAACTCCAAGACCATAAATTGGGAAGAAATCAGATCATACATGGCCGAAATAGAGTGGGGAACAGTTTCAGAGAATAAAACAACTGAGGAAATACTAACAACCTTGGAATAAAAGACGCTGAGAATTTTGGAAAAATATGCTCCGAAAGCACAGCCAAAAGGAAATAGGAACTGGCTGGAGAGACAAAAGAGAAGAATATTCCGCAAAAGAAAGAGAGTAACGACGAAGTTAGCTAATTGCGGAGACAACAATGCCAGGAAAGTAATACAAGAAAAACTGGAGAGTATCGATAGTGAAATACAAACTCTGATAAAGGGCCATGCAAAGAGGGAAGAGGGAAAGGCGATAGAAGCAATAAAGGAAAATCCAAAATACTTCTACAGTTATGCGAAAAGGAAAACAAAAACGCGCGCTACTATCGGGCTCTTATGGAAAGGAAATAATGAACTAACAGACGATCTAAAAGGAATATCTGAAACATTGGGAGCCCAGGATGAATCGGTATTCAGTACCCCAAAAAGTGACAAAGCGATACCTGCCATAGATACATTCTTCGAAGAGAAATTGCAAGGGGAATGTATAACAGATTTTGATTTTGCCCCAGATGTAGCGAGACCTATAGGACAAATGAAATCACATTCAGCTGCAGATCCGGACAAATGGAATGCACTATTAATTAAAAACTGTAAAAATGAAATAGCTACACCCTTATACTGGATATGGAGAAGATCCCTAGACACTGGGGAAATACCGAGCATCTTGAAAAGTGCAAATATTGTCCATATGTATAAAGAAGATAAAGGAGGGGATAGATCTCAAGCAAAGAACTATCGACCAGTTTCTTTGATGTCCCACCTCACCAACATATTTCAAAGAATAATTATAATCAGAGAGAAAATCTATGACTTCGAGACATTGGAAAGATTCAACGAAAATCAGCACGGATTCCGATCAGGAAGATCATCCTTATCACAACTTATAGAGCATTATAACAATACCCTAGATGCCCTTGAACGCAATGAAAACTATGATGTCATATACACGGATTTTCTTAAAGCTTTCGACAAATGCGATCATGGTATAATAGCACATAAAATGAAACATATGGGGATTAGGGATGCACCGGATACCGGATATCAAGTATGATCCGGCCGGATACCGGATAATTAATTAACATTTTAATCACATTTTGTTGATAAAAACTTCATATTTCAAGTTTTTGTGTGTACTTTATTATTTTATTATGGCTAATGCCAGACGATTTTACTCAGCTGTGGGGGCTAAATTTAACATTTATAATGATTTCCTTTCAAACAAAAAACACACTAAAAGTTAGATTTCTCTAAAATTTAGCAGAACTACGTAATAATGACCGTTGATGCCAAATTCGAGACACAAATCAGATAGCAATAAACAGAGCAAAAAGAGTCGTGGGACAGGTACTAAGAACGTTCAAAAGGAAGGACAAGACAGTAATGATTTCCCTGCTGAGAACACTGTCATACCAAAACTTGAATACTGCTCAGTTTTGACGTCCCCATACAAAAAGGAAGAAATCAATAAACTAGAAGATACGCAGACACATTTCGCAGCCAAGATTGATGTCTGCAAAAAACTCAACTATTGGGAAAGACTACGTAAACTAAATCTGTACTCCCTGAAAAGAATGAGAGGTACACCATAATCTACACATGGAAAATGATCGAAAAACTGGTACCAAACCTCAAACACCATCCAAACAACGCTGGAAAATAGGAAAGGCAGAATGTGTAGTGTTCCCAAATTAAAGGCCCGACAAGTGACTTCCTCAACACAAAGAAAATAGCTTGGTTGTCAGGGGACCAAGAATTTTCAACCAGCTTCCAAAGGACCTCAAAAACGTTACAGGGGGTCAAAGTTGAAGTCTTCAAGAGAAGACTAGATGCCTGGCTCACGACGGTACCAGGTGAGCCGCGTGTACCTTGCTATGTGCGGTGGAGTGCGCAAGAGAGGAACTCGCTCCTTCACCAAGCCAGGCCGAGAGGCGGGGCCACCCGTTTGACCTTCGTGTGAAGAGACCAACATACGGAACCCAAACGATATATATATATATATATATATATTTTTTTTTTTAACTGCAAACACGCAGTATGACTAATGTAAAGAACGAAGCTTGTGTAGAAGAGCGTCCGCACAAGAAGAAAAGGACGAACATGAAAAATGAGGCACCTCCCAGGAATCGAACCCGGGATCATCCAATTGCCGGTCGGACATGCTATCCACTACACCAAGGTCCTCGATCAATCAGAAGTCGTAATTCTCATACATACGAGCGGAATCGAATGCCCTGAGGGGGCACCTTCTCATGCCGTTGTTTGCAGTTAAAATGTATATATGTACGGCATGAGAAAGTGCTCCTTCAGGGCATTCGATTCCGCTCGTATGTATGAGAATTACGACTTCTGATTGATCGAGGACCTTGGTGTAGTGGATAGCATGTCCGACCGGCAATTGGATGATCCCGGGTTCGATTCCTGGGAGGTGCCTCATTTTTCATTTGTTCGTCCTTTTCTTCTTGTGCGGACGCTCTTCTACACAAGCGTCGTTCTTTACATTATATATATACACATATATAATTTTTGGGACATTCCGAGTCTCTCGATCGCTTTATATATATATATATTTTTTTTGTATTTTTTTTTTTTTTTTGTATTGGGGCGTTTACCGCCACTTCCCGCTATATGGTAGCGGATATCATGGCGAGGCGGAATACGAGAAAGAGAAACGGAGACGGAGAAAAGGCACTAGAAAAGGGAGAACAGCGGACTACAGGTGAGAAGTCACCTAAAGCTCAGATAGGATGCGAGATTGGGAGAGGAAGAGGAAAAGACGGTCAAGCGAGAAGAGAGGGCTCTCAGCGAGCATAAGGCGTAAACGTTCGGGGAGGGGGAAATCAGAAAGGAACGGGAAGGCGCGACGACGTACTGACGACAGGGTGGGGCATTCCACAAGGATGTGAGAGACGGTGAGGGGCGACTGGCAGGAGGCGCAACGAGGAGCCTCCTGCCGGAACATAAGATAGCCGTGCGTGAGGCGCGTATGGCCGATGCGAAGCCGCGCAAGGACGACCTCTTTGTGTCTGGAGCGGTGGAAAGAGGACACCCAATATGACAGACGGGGGCGGATGGACCAGAGTTTATTTCCGGTGGCATCGTCCCAGGACTGTTGCCACATGCGGTCGTAAAAGGAACGAAAGACCTGCACATAGTCTGAGAAGGGGAGCGGGCGGGGGAGGGGAGGCAGCGAGGCGGCGGACCGGGCTATGCGGTCCGCCGCCTCATTACCGGAAACACCAACATGGGCGGGAACCCAGCAGAAGGTGACCCGGATCCGGTGAACGGTGTGCAGGACATGGTACTCCTGTTGAATAAGGCGTACGAGGGGGTCCGGGGAATCATAGCGCTCGAGCGCCTGAAGGGCGCTCAGCGAGTCCGAAAAAATGGTACAGGAGGACCGCGAACAACCCGATACCAGACGGAGGGCTTCCAGAAGGGCAAAGAGCTCCGCGGAAAAGATGGAGGCCTGAACCGGCAGGGGGATACCCCGGGAGGTAGGTGACAATGACGGAGAGAAGACGGCGGCCGCGACACCTGCAGGGGAGCGCGAGCCGTCGGTGTAGACGGGAACGTCGTCCGAATGGACGGGAAGATGGGCCAGAAAAGAAGACCGGAGGACGGCAGGAAGAGACTCCTTACGCAGGCCACGGAGCGCCTGGCAACGGCAGATAGGGGTGGTCCGCCAGGGGGGCGACAGATCGAAGGAGAACGGCAGAATAGAGGGTGGGGGGATCCCCAGGGACGAGAAAATCTCGGCCAGAGAGGCAGCGAAATGCCACGTGTCAGGCCGGGGTAGCGCCTGGGAGATCGCGGAGAAGAGTAGGGACATCGGAAGGCGGCAGATGCGAAGGTAACACTTCGCCATGAGAAGGCCCCGGCGAAGGGGCAGGGGGGGGTGTCCACAGTCCACCTGAAGACTAGCAACAGGGGACGAGCGGAAGGCACCCGACGCCAGGCGAAGGCCACGGTGGAGAAGAGGATCCAGCATACGGAGTGCCGGAGAGGAGGCGGAGCTGTAGACCACACAGCCGTAGTCGACACGGGATTGCACCAGGGAGGTGTACAGGCGCAGCAGAGTACGCCTGTCCGCCCCCCAGGTCGTGTGGGACAGATGACCCAAAAGGGAGAGGGTGCGGCGAGATGTTTGCCGCAACCGCCTAAGGTGTGGAACCCAACCGAAAAATCCGTCGAGGGTCATACCCAGGAATCTAACGGATGGGACGAGGGGAAGAGTGCCGGCAAGGGTAAGGGCGAAGGTATGCGACAGACGGAGGCGCCGAGGACGGAAAAGCATACTGGAAGACTTAGAGGGTGAGAAAGCATAGCCAACCGAGGACGCCCAGCGAACCACCGCGTTGATGGCTAGCTGGAGCCGACGTTCAGCCAAAGACGGGAGGCGGCCAGAGCAATAGATAGCCAGGTCATCGGCATAGAGGGAGCTACGAACGGATGTAGGCAGGACCGTAGCGACTGTGTTCATCACGAGTGAGAAACACAAGACGCTAAGGACACTACCCTGAGGGACACCCTCCTCCAACGGAAAGCGGTCAGAGAGGGCAGAACCGATGCGGACGCGGAAAGAACGGGCGGACAAGAAGTTATAAATAAAGGAAGGGAGAAAGCCTACGAAACCCAGGGAGCGTAAGCAGTCGAAGACCGCGCTCCGCCGGGTAGTATCGTAGGCCTTCTGGAGGTCGAAAAAGACGACGAGTACAAATTGACGCCGGGAGAAAGCCTCCTGCACGTCATGGCTAAGGAGAAGGAGGGGGTCGGTGGTAGACCGGAAGCGCCGGAAACCAGCCTGGGTAGCAGGGTACTGGTCACTCGCCTCCAAGGTAAAGGACAGCCGCGAGGCGACCATCGCCTCCATCACCTTGCAGGCACAGCATGTTAGGGAAATGGGGCGATAGTTCGACGGGAGTGAGGGGTCTTTATCGGGCTTCGGGATGGGGACGACGATGGACTCACGCCATCGGTCCGGAAATGAACCCTCCAACCAAATCCGGTTATAGAGGTCCAGTAGAAAGCTGAGAGCAGAGGGGTGGAGGTGCCGTAACAAGTCATAGGGGATATTATCGGGGCCGGGGGCGGAGGAGCGTCGGGGGCGGAGGGCCTCCCGAAGCTCTGTCATGTGGAAGAGGTGATTATAGGGGTCATCCCTATGAGGTGGAAATTCCGGTGGGTCGCGGCGGGAGTGGGGGGAATCGGAACTGGAGATGGCTGCGAAGTGCGCCGCGAGTGCGTTCGCGACGGCCTCCGGATCGGACACGAACTCGTCGTCCCCGACCCGAAGCACCGGGGGTCGAGGGGGGACACGGGTCCCCTCAAAGCTACGCACCTTGCGCCAAACAGTCGAGGGGGCAGTCGAGGAGGAGATCCCGGACACGTAACTCCGCCAGGAGGTACGCCGGGCTAGTTTCAGGACCCGACGGGCCACTGCCTTCAGGCGCTGAAATTCTATCTTGTGCTCCAGCTGGCGGGTCCGGTAGAAGCGGCGGCCGGCACGGCGCCGCTCCTGAACGGCATGGGAGCACTCTGGGGTCCACCATGGGACGCTTCGCGGCCTGGGGGAGCCAGAGGTACGGGGGATGCAACTGGCGGCAGCCGAGAGGATCTTACTCTCGAGGAAGGCGAGGGCCTCATTGACGGAGGGAAAGGCAGGAATTGATGGCGAGATCGCCGTGCCCCTCGCGTATGAGGCCCAGTCTGCTCGGGCGAACAGCCAGCGCGGGCGGACAGAGGTGGGGGGGAGGAGACGGGTCGGGGTAAGACACACTGGGAAATGGTCACTGCCGGAAGAATCCGGCAGGACCTCCCAGGTGAACTCCGTCACGATTTCGAGGGAAACCAGGGAAAGGTCGATACAGGTGAAACTGTCGTGGGCCGAGTGAAGGCAGGTTGGGGAGCCATCGTTCAGAAAGGTGAACTCGAGGTCGTCCATAAGGGAGAGAAGGGTCCCGGAGAGAAAGGTGGAGCAAACGTCCCCCCAGGCCGGGTCCCGACTGTTGAAGTCCCCGAGAATCAGAAAAGGGCGGGGAAGCTGCAGAATTAGGTCACGGAGAGAATCGGGTGGAGGGCGTACGTTAGGGGAGAGGTAAAGAGAGCAGACCGTGAGCTGGCGCCCCAAGGAAAGGCGCACGGCCACAGCTTGCAGGACTGTACGGAGCGGGAGGGGGCGGAAAGGGACGGAGCGGTGCACGAAGACCGCGGCGCCCCCCTCCCCGCCCCATCGAGAGGCGGGGAAGGGAGCCCGCAGTAACCGGACACTCGAGGGAGGGAACGGGATCCCAGAATCGTCTCCTGAAGGCAGAAACACGCCGGACACCTGGAGGCCAGGAGAGAGGAGAGACTCTCGAGGCCTACCAGGAGCCCGCGGATGTTCCACTGCAGGAGCGAGGTATAGGGAGGGGTAGGAAGGTCAGCGTAAAGGATGGTTATGGGGTGGGTGGGCCGATCGGGCGGCCCGAGATTAAAGAGGGAATCGGAAAGCCCCGGAGTTCAGCGAGGGACGCCGAACGAGGGCGAAGGCGAGGGTCACCCCGACGAGGGGCGATGTGGAACCAGACGCCGGCAAGTCCTCCAGAAGAGGAGTCTCCCGGACGTCCGGGGGAGAGCGATGCAGAGAAGGGGATGTGAGAGGTATCCAGAATGCCCCTCCCTTCACCGGAGGTGCGGGGGAGGCAGGACTACGAGGGGGAGTGGAAAATAATACCTCACCCAGAGGCATTGGCAGGTCGAGGAGAGAGATGGGGCGGGTCAAGCGCGGGGGCGTGCACGTCCCACCCACGCCGACCAGGCGGGCGAGTTCCCCCTCCAGTGGGTCCATCGACCGGGCCGGAGAGGGGTGTATCTCAGCCCCCACCACGAGGGCCGTCGGGGACCCCAGGGGGGAGCGTGCATAACGGTTGCGCAGTGGGGACGGTGAGGACACCGGGGCGGTAGGGCGAAGGGGGCGTTTGTGTTTGGGAGAGGAAGGTGATGCGAGGCTTATGGCTTCGAACCTTTCGGGGTCACCACTGGCGCGGCGCTTGCGGCCCCTACCCCTCCGTCGTGCGGCCCGCATGGGTGACGGCGGGTCACGATCCGGAATTGGGGTGGCCGAAGGCGCCGGTGGAGAGGGCGTAGAAGGGGCAGGGGGGTTGCCGACGAAGCATCGGCGTTCGCGGAGGGAGCACGTGGGGACGCGCTGGTAGTACGGGGAGCCGCGGTAGGAGTCCGCTGGGCGGCAGAGGATGGACTGGGAGTAGCGGACACGGTGGGTGGAGGCGCGTTGGGAACCGCCGGTGAGGACGGGACTTTTGTGAACATTAAATAGTATTAATTTCTACACAAGTAATTATTCTTAAGAAAAGATGTCATGCTTCCCGACGGCATATTCAGATAAGAATATTTGAATTAAACTACAAAAATTAAACGTTAATCCCAACATTGTGTAAACCACTATGGATGTAATGTAATCTTGTGTGATGTGTTCCTTCTAAATAAAGATTATAATTATCTTTCCCATAAGGATAAATTTACATAGATGAATTAGTCATTTCTACAATTTTACAAACACACAAAATAAACTCTTCCCGCAAATGTTGTTTTTCCTCATTTTAGCAATAAACATTCTAAAATGTTAAATTATGTAAGTTTATATAAAATCTCTATTTCCTATTTACAAAATTTAGTTACATGCAGTTATTATATACAGCTTCCTGCTTCTCGAAACTACTAGAAAAACTCGTTACGCCGATTAAATTTCCTATGGACATCTCCTAATCAGTTTGGCTTTCAAAGGTCCCACTCAACTGATCTGTGTATCTATGTACTTAAACTATCTAAATACATTGACAGTAATTCAACTATTTATAGATGTTTCCTAGATATAAGTAAGGCATATGATAGGGTGAACCACAATATTTTATTTGCAAAACTAGAAGACAGGAGGGTTCCCATGTATCATACATATTAAATTTATTGAAATTTTGGTATTCCTACCAATCTTTCACTGCTAGGTGGGGCAATGTACTATCAGTGTTTTGGCTCCCCTTGCGGGGTGAGACAATGCTCCTTGCTCTGCTGTTTAATGTGTATATCGATGGATTAATTGCTTCACGTAATGAGGCAACAGTGTGATGTTGCATAGATAACAAGGATAAATAACTTAGTTTATGCCGATGATATGGTGTTAATAAGTAGTCCTGTTAAAGGTCTGGATCGGCTACTAAAAGTCGTACGAAGTGCATTCGCAGAAACATTCTTTTTAATATTACAAAAACTAGTTATGCAATTTCATCGTAAAAGCTGTAATCAGCCAGCTGATATAAGGTTTAAAATGAATGGTGAAGTAATTGAGGAAGTACAAGAGTAAGTATTTGGGTCAAACTATTACCAGCTCTGAGTGATGACTCGGATATAAGAAAACAATCTCGAAGCCTGTGCTAAAGCGAATATGACCATAAGGAACTTTCGATTCTGTACAAGTGAAGCTAAAGACACTTCCATACTTTCTGCAGTAATATATACGGACAGCAACTCTGAGTGAATTATAAAGGTTCTGGCAGAACCCTAAATTTGCTGTACAACAAGTGTCTTACTCTTAAATAAATTAGCCCAGAGATGCTCAGCTTCGCAAATGTTTGCTACCCGCAATGTCCCGAGCTTCCCAGAGGTAACAAGATGTGCTGAACAGTCTAATGCAAAGAATTAAAAAAAAATCAACCAACCCGATTATCCAAGCTATCCATGAGTACTGCCATTTATCCTCTAAAGCTTAGCTATGGACTTTTTGGTACGAAAACGTCTGTCTGTGTGTAGTTTCACTTAACTTCGACATTACAGTGTCATTTCTGAGCAATTTTATATATTTCTATCCTTAGTATATGAACTGTCGTATTAATATTTGTCATATGGACTAGTCTGCCAATAAACATTTTCATATATATTATATAGGCTATACATATAACCTTTGTTTACCATCCGAGAGATTTGTTCATTCCGACGAAAGTCAAGCGTGTCACTCCACCTTATACCTACAGTTTAACGTGGAATCCGAACCACGCCACATCAGCAGTTCTGCGTGTTAACCACTGCTACCTATTTATCTACCAACCAATTATTTTTTATTGTGTGGAAGGCTGAACAGCTGAATTTGCTGCACTCCGCCTGCCGTCTTGATCCCGGGGCCGATGGATGCGTAGTCAGGACGCTAACCAGTACACCACCACCACTATATATATTTATATATATATATCCCCCTCCCCGCGGGCGGTCTTTCTTTCTGGGGTGGATCGCCCGCGGGCTCCTGCCTCCATGTGGCGAGGGGGGTCAGCCGCGGCTGGGGGCCCTGCCGGGTCCCCCGCCCGGTTGCGAAGTGGACTTTTAACATACCCTGCTATCCTACAGCCCCCTCTTTCCTGTCTTCCCCTCTTTACCCTCTTCCTTGCTCCCTCTGTTTTTTCTGCTTTCTCTGTTCACTTCGCGCGCCCCGTGGGCTGCCGGGGCTGGTCGCTGGGGGTCTCGCTCCCATGGCCGGGGCCGGACTAAGTTGGCTGGTAGGGTGCCCAGGCCTGGGACCCTGGGGGGCCTTGGTCTTTGCTGCCGGCGGGGGAGAACTTTCGACGCTGCAAGGGCCCCTTTTGAAACGGGGGTACCTACATGGGGCGAGGCACCCATCCCCCGCCGGCATGCGCTTGGTCCCCTTGGGCCCCGGGTAATCGGTTCCCCGCGGCCCCGGGCGCGAAACAACAATAAAAATTTTCTTTATGGAAACACTTACAAATCTAATGGACCTCGTTGACGACCCGGCTTGTGCATCTGACCTCCCTCTGACTACCTCTTTGGACCTTGGGTCTGGTAAGGGCAGTCGGCAGCCCTCGCCCACCCCGTCTGCTCTTCTTGCCGACACTTCCTCTCCCTCTCTTCCCCAGGCTCGTGGCGCCGCTGCCCGACCCCCGCCAGTGGCGGATGGACCTGCAGTGGACCCCCCGACCCCTGGATCCCCCCATATTCCACGTCCCGATAGGGACCCACCTGCTTTTTCGCCCTCAGGTGGGAAGCCCGCGGCCCCGGTCGCCTCCCACTCCGGTCGGGCCTCATCGCCCCCGGCCCCCTCGGCCCCTGGGGGACGTGGGACCCGACGTCGCCGTCCGCCTTTCTCGTCTCCCCGTCCCCTCGAAGTACCGGTGGTGTTTGGCCCGACGTCTTCGCTCGGCCTTAGGACGGTGGACAAGTTCCTCGTCCTCCGCCCCTCCTCCTCCAAGCCCCTCCCCACTAACCATGAACGCCTCTTTCGAGCGATCCATGGGGTGACGGGGACGGCTCGTTTTGACCTTCGGCCTCAGAGGGATGGCTCCATTCTGATAAGGTCGCGTTCCTCTGTCGAAACCTCCTCTCTGCTCGCTATCCCCAATGTCCTGGGCTGCGGGATTACGGTGTCCCCCCACCCCCGCCTCAATCAGTGCCAGGGCACAATTTACGCTGCTCGTCTTCTACCCATCCCGGTGGAAGACCTCCAGATTGACCTCGCCTCCCAGGGTGTTGTGAGGGTGTACCGCTTTCCCGACAGATCGCGGTCCCCAACCGCCCCTTCTCCTCGCCTGCTCCTCACTTTCGACTCACTGGTGCCCCCCGTTTCGGTATTCTGGGGCTTTGGTGAGAGACGAGCGTGCGAATTCTCAGTACGACCATACGTGCCAGATCCTACGCGCTGTTTTCAGTGCAATAGGTTTGGCCACGTGAGCAGCTCCTGCCGTCAGCCGGCCCCGTTGTGTGTCCGCTGCGGCCCTCCCCACCCCTTGCCCTGTACTGCTCCGCCTTCCTGCACCAACTGCCATGGACCACACCCTGCTTCATCCCGCTCTTGCCCGTCCTTCCTCTTTGAAAGGGAGGTTCGGGCCCTCTGTTCATCAGAGTTTCTCAGCGCTCGGGAGGCGCGGGACCGCGCAGGACGCACGGGACGGGACGCACGGACGCGCGGGACGCACAGGAGGACAGGTTTCATCAAAAAATTTTAGAAATTGTTAATAGGAAAGACAGTGAAGCAAGTCAAGCATCCACCTCAACTAAAAGTAAAATTTGTCCTGGGGGACAATTGCAAATGTCACCATTAACAAGTTTCTTTCCTAGTAATAAAGTTACTGTAAATATGACCTCAGATAAATTCAAGAAGTACATCATAGAAATGGTGGTAAAAAATAGTATACCTTTATCTTTTTTCTCAACACCAGCTTTTTTAGGTCTTAATGGAGAAATGGCCAGTAAACTCCAAGTTTCTTTGGATAGAAATAGCATTAGAAAGATTGTGATTGAAGATGCCACACACAAAAAGGAGGAACTTCAAAGAACTCTTAAGGAGCGCTTTGTGTTCCTCAAAATGGATGGATGCACTCGCCATAGAGTTAATTATTTTGCCATTAATGTGAGATATATAGATGACAACAATAAAAAGGTGACTCGGACACTGGCAGTAAGGAATACACATGCAAATCACACCAGTGAATATCTTTCTAAGTTAGTCGAAACTGTCTTACAAGATTTTAAAATAAAAAAAGAACAAGTTCTATGTATTGTCACTGACAATGCTTCGAATATGCTAAGCACTATTGAAAAACTAAATAGAGGGACAGTTACTAAGGAAATAATGGAAAATGAAGATGACATTTCTGAAATTGATTCTGCAAATGAAATGATAGTGACAGAACAAGATGATGAAGTTCTAGATGATTTTGCTGAAGAAGCCACTATGCTATCTCATATTCAACACATGCGCTGTGTTGTGCATACATTGCAGTTAGCGATAAGGGATGGATTAAAAGAACGACATGTAGCAACTATGATCAGCAAGTTCAGACAGGTAGCCACTGCAGCCAGAACACCAAAAATAGACTCCATTGTGAAGAAACATTCAGGTATGGGAGCTATTTTAGATCAAGATACTCGGTGGGGCAGCACCTATTTGATGATTAAGCGTTTGCTTGATCTGAAACCACATCTTGAAGACCTGGCAAATCAAAATGTCTCATTAACTGAAAATGAATGGATGCAATTGACCCAATTAGAAGTTCTGCTTCGTTACTCTTTTGCTGTCACTAAAAAGTTCCAAACAGAAGAATTAACTTCTGGTGAATTTTTGTTGGCATGGAAAGAATTCATATTTCGTTTCAATCAAACAGGAGGACTACTTGCTGAGGGAATTGTTTCTTCGATGAAGAAAAGAGAGGTATTAGCCAGTGGCGACTCGTGGTATAAATGTATGGGGGTGCGATTTCATAAAATTGTACGACAACACGGACTCACAATAGGCTAGCGCGAATCCAACTGCCGCTCACAAGAATACTTGTATTAACATATACGGCTATGCCAGACGTACAATTCTAGTTAATTACAAATAAGTAATAATTTCAATAAAATACATATAAATGGCTTATATCATTATTACTGAAGTAACTATTAGTAAAAATAAAGTTGTTATTATAAAAAAAATTCGCGATTGTACTTATATTTTCATTACAACAGTAAAATATAATTTATATTTACTTGAGCGAAAAATCTATCGCTCCATTCGGCTGCAATATTATTTTGTATTCAAACAGGGTACGCTGTTTGAAGCTATGCTATAAGTTTAGAATATTATGTACTGTATGAAGGCTTACTCAAAATGCCTCATGAATCATGATATGCCACATGAATTTTTAAAATATATTTCAAGAATATTTATTTTAATATCTTAAAATTAATATATTTTTTATCTGTTAAATTAATATTTATCGTTTCAAGCAAGGGGGAGCGACCGCTCCATCGCTCCTATACGCCAGTCGCCACTGGGTATTACTATTAGAAAATGCAATTGTATTAGCTGCTGTTTACATAGACCCAATGAACAGAGTTCTATTAAATGAAGATCAAAAAGCTAAAGGAAAAGAGGCCCTCTATGACATTGCATTGCGCATGGAAAAGCTGGTATCTGAAAAACCAGACGCCCAGAATGAAGAAGATAGCAGCATTACCAACCAATCATCCTCTTCAAATGATGAGGAAGATTTCACAAAATATTTGGACAGAATAGATAGATCAAATGCAAAACGTCTCAAAGTAGAATTAAAGAATCCTCCACAGATGAAAATAACCAAATTCAAGCAAGAATTCTATGCTGAATTAAAGGAAGTAGAAAAATACAACCGCTCCTCTAAACTGACAGTTGACGATGTCATACCCTTATATCCAAAGATTATAAGGAATGTAGCTAGTATTGTATCAGCTCTACCACCCACACAAGTCAGTGTAGAACTCCTCTTTTCAGCACTGAGAATAGTGAAATCTGATTTAAGAGCATAAATGAAGGATGACTTAGCAGAAGCCATTTTATTTCTGAGGACAGGCATGTAATGAAGATGTATAAAAAGTAATAAAAATTATTTTAATTTTTTTAAAAGGCTACATTTTCCAAATAAACATTCTATAATACAAACGAATAAGGTTTTTTTTTTGTCTTTTTGTAAAACATTTTTTTTTGTCATGAAAGGTGTAGGTAATATTATTATTAATAAATGATAAAAAAAAGCCACAAAGGCATAGCTATAGTCATTAGAATTTAGATTAATAGCTGCAACAGGCTTTGGTCTAAATTTTAAAAAGTAGTCTGATGAATCATGTGATGGTGATGAAATGTTTTGTGTGGCTGCCTGCTATGGCCTATGAGTAGCAAGGTACAATTTCAAGAGATTTATCAATCATTAATATATGGTGAGAGGAGCTGGAGCCGGAGCAGGAGCCGGAGCTGGGCATAAAAAAATGCTGGAGCCGGAGCCGGAGTTGGAGCCAGAAATTTGAAAATGCTGTAGCCGGAGCCGGAGCCGGAGCTTAAGATTTTGGTGCCAGCTCCACAGCCCTGATTTCAGCCCGTATAATATGAGTCAATGGCCAGACGGCAAAATAATAATAATAATAATAATAAATAATAATAATAATAACACTGGTATGCATATGAAATTTTTTTGTCTGCTGTGAGGGTTTTTTCAACTCATATTATATAATTCGACCATGCTGAATTCGAAAATGACATTGGTTTTCTTCAATCAGGTCAGGTTTTTTCTCTATTGGCCATTTATTATAAGTCCAATTTTATCCCCAAATTTATTGATTTTTTTAGCTTAAACACTGTAGATACGAGTAATATTATAAGAACACTCGTGAAAAATGAAAACATTGTGTAAATAAATACTTTTATTCATACAATGAATATGGAAAAAAGTTTATTGAGGAAGGAATGAAGTTTTTTTGGCTTTGCGTCTGTGTTTTTCTTCGGGCACGTCTCGCTTCAAACACCAGCAATAGTCCGCCAGCATATTGATATCCCAGTTTCCCTGGTACCTCTCTTCCATAATTTTGATATCTTGGTGAAATCGTTCACCCTGTTCCTCACTATAATCCCCGCAATTTTCAGGAAAATAGTCCAAGTGGGACCACAAAAAGTGCATTTTTATGGACATGCGCGACCCATGAGCTTTGAAAGCTTCCATCAAGTTTTCGACAACGGACTCGTATTCTGGACTTCTACGCTTGCCAAGAAAATCAGTGACAACTGATTTGAATGCCTGCCAGGCATTCTTCTCAGTTGGAGTCATTGCGTTTTCGAACTGAGTATCCTTGATCAAAGTTCGAATTTGAGGACCATCAAAAACCCCAGCATTTAGTTTAGCATCAGATATATGAGGAAATTTACTCTCGAGGTATCGGAATGCTGAACCCTCCTGATTCATTGATTTGATGAAATTTTTCATCAAGCCCAGCTTAATATGAAGTGGTGGGAGCAAAGTTTTTGTTGGTGGTACAAGGGGCACTGAAACGACATTATGCGACCCAGGTTCAAAATTCTCTCTGGATGCCCATTCACGCTGTGCATAGTGCTTCTCATCCGCTCGGCTATCCCATTTGCAGAGGAAACATGGGTATTTCGTGTATCCCCCTTGCATTCCCAATACAAATGCCACAATCTGAAAAAAATGAAAATATTTAAAGAATTTAGAGAATTTGTTCTATCAGATAAAAAAATCTATGCATTGGACTGTATCACTTCTGTGGGGAAGTTAAGTGTTCTTATACGCTCTCAAATAACCTTTGGAAAAACAACATAGTCAATAGCAATAGTTTACTTATGATATTAGTATTACCTTCAAATCTCCACAGATCCTCCAGTTATGTTGGTCGATAACGAGAGCATCCAGTAAAATTTTCATGTTATCGTAGCTCTCAGTAAGTTGTACGGAATGTGCTACAGGGACTGATGCAACCCTATTCCCAATGTTGAGAAGTACTGCTTTCAAACTTCGTTTAGACGAGTCTATAAATAGCCTCCATTCTGATGTGTTATATGGCAGGCCCAAGGATTCGATTAGCCCCTCAACATTGCAGCAGTACACTAAGGAAGAGGTATTTTCGTGCACTGCAAAAAACTTGCGGAATTCTTCCTCTCGTTTCCTATACCAGGAGAATGTTGTTCCCGGAGCCAGCAAGTTGTCCTCTCGAAGTCGTGAGCCCAAGATCTCGGCAGCTAATTTGGAAAGTCCTAAATCCCTGGTAAGATCATTAAGTTTGGCCTGGTTGAGAGGCCTCGGCTCATTTGAAGCGGTATTTTGAGGTGTACAGTATATACGACTGGGACTGGTCATTGGCATTAGTCATTGATTCATCATCAGAATCATCGAAGTCCAGGGTTTGAGGTGGGTCGGGTATTGGAATTCCAGGACCATGGGGTACAGGTCTCATAGCAGAAGGAATGTCAGGGTATACAACAATGTGTTTATTCTTCTTGTTAACTCCTGAAAATAGAAACACAGAAACATGGATATAAAACTTGCATATGAAATAGAAGAAGCATTCAGACAGTGGCGGCTCGTGAGGGAAGGCTGCGGTCTGTAAGATATGAAATAGGTCGATGGAGTCTGTATATTTTCTTTCTTTTTCATTCATATTGTCCCTTCGGGGACAATATGAATGAAAAAGAAAGAAAATATACAATCATTGTATATGTAAATGTAACTTGTATAACAATATGTATGTGTAAATGTATTTTCTATAACAATATGTATATGTAAATGTATGATTACCATTATGGTGAATATTATGCTATATATGGTGAATATTACATTATGGTGAATATTATGTCAAGTTTCATACGAGGATTTCAAAATATTTAAGAAAAATAAATTTATAAGCCCACCTTGGAGGTTTGTCATGCAGAAATAGCAATCTGTCACGTGATCCTTTCCTTCTCTCCAAATCATGGGAATTCCAAAAGGCAAAGATTTCGCTCTGCCTTTGCTCCATCTTCTCAAATTTTCAATGCACGTCTTGCAGCACATATGAGGGGCGAAATTTTTGTCCTGGTCCCAAGCTTAATTCCAAAGTATGCTCTATACATTGTCTTCACAAATTTAATGATTTGGGACTGGTTATTTGGCATGGTAACCGTCCCACATATGTAGCAGAATCTATTGGGATAATTTTTACACGCTCTATTCATTACGAAATATTTTATCTATATGCCTGAAAAGTAAAAAAAGATATTATACAAGTGAAACAAGTGATGATAGATGTTACTGTTCCAATTCCGCTTTGACAAAATCACGAAAAATTCTATTTTACTTATGAGGCCATAGCCGGATAACCTGAGCTGATTGAGAAAAACGGATTGCAGATTCGAAATCAGCAGGAAAAACTCTATAAGAATCACTTACAAAACCCTTGACAGCAAAATTGATGCATACCAGTGTAATAGGCGCCCTAACGGTAATGCCTGAAAGTTGTACGGTGTATAATAATAATAATCTTACTAATAATTAATTCTCTATCAGTCATGGCGGATAACTTGTTGAAAATAGTCTCATATAATGTAAGGTCAGTGAGGAATTCAAATGTAGATGTTCATAAAATCTGCGACAGTGCAGATTTGATACTCCTGCGTCATCAGCAGTAGACTTGTCAGATGAATTAATGTACGGTAGGCCTTTTGGTGGTGTTGCTTTCTTAATAAGGAAAAATTTGTCAAAACATATAAAATTTTTAACAAGCGATAATGTAAGGTTGTTAGGCATCAGCGTTGCCATCCAAAAATAATGAAAATCTGAAGATTGGTGTCAAAATATCTGTAGAAATCTGTAGTTTCAATAAAAATATCTGTAGACAAAATCTGCAAACTACCATTTGATTTTAAAGTATATTTTTGTAAGTAACATACACAATAATATTCATAATTCCAAACAGAAATACAAAAATGGTCAATTAAACACAAAATTTAGTGAATGAAAGGTAGATAAACTGAATATTTTAAACCAGAATACTATTCAAGCTACGTCTATAGCCCAGTTTAAGAATGATCTAGACAAAAAGCAGCAAATAGAAAGAACAAGTATACAGCAACAAAATAAGGATGCATATATACAAAATGGAAAAAGGAATTCAATAAAATACATAATTTCGTGCTGTACTGGAATTATGGAATGAACATTATCATTAACAACAACAACGGCTATTTATCTGTACTGTAGATTCCACCCTTTGCTTTCTTTAGCAGTGTGTTTTGTTGATGACTTTGTAAGAACCGACGCACAGTCAGCTGAGTGTGGCGTGTTTATGTTATGTTGCCACTCTCTACCGACAGGTGGCGCACGAAAATAATTTGTTGGTTCTCATGGAGACATTCAGTAATATTACTGTAATATCCAGTGTAGTCCGTAGTGGTTAGTGAAAAAAAAACCTCAATCTTAGAAATCGGCAAATTTTGCCCATTTTGAAGGAAAATCTGAAAAGAAGCATAAAAAAAAATCATAAATTTTAGAAATCTGTAGATTTCGGCCATTTTGGGGGAAAAAATCTGAAAATCTGAAACAAAGCATAAAATCTGTAGATGCACAGATAAATCTGTAGAAATGGCAACACTGTTAGGCATTGAATTACAAGTGAACAATGATTGCATATTAATTGTAAGCTGCTATTTACCATATAACAATGGCAGTAATCTAGATGAATACATTGATTTGCTGTACAAAATTAAGTCATTATCAGATTACCCCAAATATTCTCACTGTATAATAATGGGGGACTTTAACGCACATGTGAACTCGGAATTCTTTGTAGAATTGGGTAACATGTGCGAGTCGGCCAATTTAAGTATAAGTGATGTAGAGGTATTAGAGGTAACCAGTGGTAATTTTACATACGTTAGTGATATGGGTGGTACCACCAAGTGGATTGATCATTGTCTCACTAGTAATAATCTAAAGGATCGAATTGTTAGAGTTCATATTCTGCATGATTTCCTTCTTTCTGATCATAGACCATTAGAAATATCAATTAACTTTACCAATTTATGCGAAACACGACTTAACAAGAACTCAATAGGTAAGAATAATCGCGTCGATTGGTCCAATGTTAATATGCAGCAGAGAAAAGAATACAAAGAAAGAACAAGTCACCTTTTTAATATCATAATTTAGAAATTTTGCATCTTGCCTGTAATAATCCTTGCTCAAATGATTCTCGCTGTAAACTCATAGATAGGTATTATAGTAAGATAATATCCCTGTTAAGAGAAGCAGGAAGCCCCTGATTAAATCTTACAACTATTTTACTAAGATTATTCCTGGATGGAATGATTTTATTGCCCCCCTGAAGAGGGAATCGAAAGACGCCTATGATTTGTGGTGCTTTCATGGTAGACCCAGATTAGGACCAGTATACATGAATATGTTTAGAAGTAGGGGTCAGTATAAGACGGCCATAAGGCGATGTAAACAAGAAGAAGAGTCTATTCGAGCATCAAAAGCCTGTGAAGCTCGCACAAATAACGATAATAACAAATTTTAGAAATTTGTTAAGAATCAAACGGGTGTCAAAAATGTCCTCCCTCCGACAATCGATGGGGTGTCGGGGAAGGATGAAATTGCAAAGCTGTGGAAAAACCACTATTCTAACATTCTTAACAATGTGAGTAAGGATAATCTTAAGATAGATTGCAGCGAAACGATTGTGGGAGGGACAAGGGAAAATACTTTGATATCATTTTCTGAAGTAAAGAGGTTAATTAAAGAGTTAAAGACTGGTTCTGCGTCAGGGGTAGATGATTTATGGAATAAGCACTTAAAATATGCAAATGACGTAGTATGTCTGCATATATCATTGCTCCTATCAGCCATGCTTGCTCATAGCTATATCCCTGCAGAGTTCATGAGGGTGTGTATATCTTGCCCCTGGTCAAAAATAAGTACGGAGACATTCTGTGCAACAATAATTACAGGCCAATTGCTATCGCTTCTTGTTTCTCGAAACTACTAGAAAAATTCTTGTTACTCCGATTAAATGATTTCCTATGGACATCTCCTAATCAGTTTGGCTTTAAAAGGTCTCACTCAATTGACCTGTGTATCTATGTACTTAAAGAAACAATATCTAAATACATTGACAGTAATTCAACTATTTATAGCTGTTTCCTAGATATAAGTAAGGCATATGATAGGGTGAACCACAATATTTTATTTGTAAAACTAGAAAACAGGAAGGTTCCCATGTACATATTAAATTTATTGAAATTTTCGTATTCCCACCAATCTTTCACTGTCAGGTGGGGCAATGTACTATTCGAGTGTTTTGGCTCCTCTTGCGGGGTGAGACAAGGCTCCTTGCTCTCCCCTATGCTGTTCAATGTGTATATTGACGGATTAATTGCTTCACTTAACGAGGCAACAGTGGGATGTTGTATAGATAACACAAGGATAAATAACTTAGTTTATGCCGATGATATGGTGTTAATAAGTCCCTCTGTTAAAGGTCTGGATCGACTACTAAAAGTCTGCAAAGAGTATTTGCAGAAACATGATATTCTTTTTAATGTTACAAAAACTAAGGTTATGCAATTTCATCCTAAAAGCTGTAATCAGCCAGCTGATATAAGTTTTAAAATGAATGGTGAGGTAATTGAGGAAGTACAAGAGTTTAAGTATTTGGGTCAAACTATTACTAGCTCCTTGAGTGATGACTCGGATATAAGAAAACAATCTCAAAGCCTGTGTGCTAAAGCGAATATGACCATAAGGAACTTTCGATTCTGTACAAGTGAAGCTAAAGACACTCTTTCGTACTTTCTGCAGTAATATATACGGACAGCAACTCTGGGTGAATTATAAAAAAGGTTCTGGCAGAACCCTAAATTTGCTGTACAACAGGTCTTTTAGACTCTTACATAAATTACCTCCCGAGATGCTCAGCTTCGCAAATGTTTGCTACCCGCAATGTCCCGAGCTTCCCGGAGGTAACAAGACGTGCTCAATACAGTCTAATGCAAAGAATTAAAAAATCAACCAACTCGATCATCCAAGCTATCCATGAGTCCTGCCATTTATCCTCTAAGCTATGGACTTCTTGGTACAAAAACGTCTGTCTGTAGCTCCACTTAACTTCGACATTACAGTATTATTTCTAATCACTTGTATATATTTCTATCCTTAGTATATGAACTGTCATTGTATTAATAATATTTGTCATATGGACTATAGTCTGCTAATAAACCTTTTCATTTTCATTTTCAAAACAATACCACAAACAAGAGGTATATAAATAATATGTCTATGTAAATTAATCCCTCCCCACAACAACGTTATAGGGCCAGCATAAATCAAAGGGGCAAATATTCAAGTGTAACAAATTAAACAAGTGGAGACTTGCTTTTAAAAGCTTCTCTACACAAATTTAAACTATGAAATGTCAGCTGAAATGGACATTAAAGATTAATGAATCTCAAATAAATCTAGGAACAATATTAAATTGAAATCAAGTTTAAAGTAACAAGTAAATAACAATGAAATATGATAATTCTAATCAATAGCCAAATCAAGAAGCGAACGAATGCGACAAATCTTAAGAAGTTATAAGTATGGAATCTACTGTAGACAACGACTGACACTCTGGACTACTACGGATTCCAAAAGTTTACCGACAATTGACGTTAAGCTAATGGGCCTATAATTGCTAGCTACTGCGCGGTCGCCTTTTTTGAAAATAGGCGTAACGTTAGCTAATTTAAAGTCTTCAGGAATAATCCCCGTTTCGAGTGACTGATTAAAAATCTTCGTTAAGGGGCCTACGATAACGTTTTTCAAATCTTTCAAATGTCTAGGATAAAACGCGTTAGGGCCTGGAGCCTTGCTAACTTTTAGCCTATCGATATAATGCGCAATCTCACCCTCGTAAACAGTTATTTCATCCAAAATAGTCTCGCTACTAAATGAAACGATATCGTTCACGTCGGGGACATTATTTACGTCTTCTATGGTAAAATCTGTCGCAAAAAAGTTATTGAAAATACCCGCCATCGCCTGAGCTGAGCGTCAGAAACCAAAGCGCCGTTAACATCCACTAGAGGGCCTATGAAACTTCTCCATATTAGATTTTCATAATGCTGACGTGAGCGTTGATCATTCTTTTTGAGAGAGAGAGAGAGAGAGAGAGAGAGAGAGAGAGTAAGAGGGGATTCCCCATTGGTAATCTAAACGACATACTATAAAATTAACTACAAACTGAAATTTACATCCTTTAACGGACAGTTTAATTAATTTAGTAAGAGACCTTGAAATCGCTCCTTATTTTTTCTGCACGTGTGCATCATCATTTATTATTTTCGCGCGTTTAATTGTGAAATTTAATTGTGATAATATGATAGTTTAAATTCATACTTAATTTATTAACTGATTTTCAATTTTTAGTTGTTATAAATATTAGATATTCAATAATATTAGATATTAGATAATATTATTTTGTAATTATAATTTTTTTGCATGCTCTTCTCTATTTGGACGTTTTTTTGCCACACAACTGTGTGTTACGAGGATGCGGGACGGGGACCGAACTCGTCTTGCATCCCACCAATCACTTTTCCCAATCACCACCTCTTGGAAAGTGGTGTGCTTATGACATTGTTATGTACCGGGAGTGAATTTACCAGGAGCGAAAATACCGGAAGTCAATTTACCGGGAGTGAATTCCCCTACAACCGTTCACTTGACCTATCTGCATTCGACTACTTTTAAGTGTTGTTTACCCATCAAAACCACATTCTTTGGATGAATTTAGAGCTAGGATTGGCTCGGTGACAAGGGTCACCATCATCTTTTTGGAAATTAGAGTCGTGATGTCAGTAGCAAGTCTTCTCGAAGGATATGGAGGTGTCATTTCGTGTCCATCGCTACCACTTGATGTGGAATATGTAGGAATCCTATTTCCTAGCCTGGTAACTGTCTCGGGGTGCTTCGTCATGTGAGGTGAACACTCAGGGTTGAAACTCTGAATGCTCGCCTTTTCTTCTGCGAACAAGGCGTCCTCCTTTTTAGTCGAAGCAGTTGAAAAGAGATTTGTCCGAGAAAATCACTTTACTCCAGTCATCCTCAGTCCAGTCCTTATATTTATGACAAAATTTGAGACGGTTCTGGATGTTGTTTCGACTAAGAAGAGGTTTCTTTGCAGGCCTGCGTGTGCAGTGTACATGCTAATGCTTACACTCTTGCTTCTTGAAAGTCTCTCTGCAGGTGCACACATCTAGTCGTTGTTTTGCTCAGACTAGATCGAAACAGAGAGCTATCGTGGCATTCTGAGCTGATTCAGAGCCATTCTGACCGTGCTCTTGCTTCATAACTACCTTTTTTCTGTCATCCTTTTGTTCCTGGAGGGCAGTGATATGACTGGCATAACTTCTGGCAGCAATCTGACATCTGCTTTGGCCTTCCTGATGAAGGGCAATGATGGCTGACCGAGTTTCTGGCGATGTCTTTGGGACCATTCTATTTCGTCTGAAGAAAAGGATTAATTAATCAGTTTGCTTCCTTAACCTATCCTGCGAGACTTAAGTCGATACAAAACTTGCAGGTTATATTAATTTTATTATCTATCAGTCAATAGAATTAGTTTTGTATATTACGCATTATTAAAAACTGGAATGTTAGACGCGACTCACTACAGAGAGGAACCTGAAGATTAGCCGAAACAGAATTCTTGTGCAGTTCTCATGCGGTTCAGGCACGTTGTGATCACCTCACAAATCAGTCAATGAATACAAGCTTATGCTTGTTTCGGGCAATAGAAAATCGAAATTTGAGGTAAATCAGAGGTGTATATTTTCATCTCGAGCTTGTATGTGTGGGTGGTGGTTGGAGGGTGGGGGTGACCAACATGTACTATTTATGTAATGAAAAATTTCAGTTTAGTTTAGCTATCTTTATTTCTCTTTTGACATTAATCTTTTTTCATCTTGTCTTATTCATTACACTTGTCCCTGTAGACAAGCATTTCCTTTGAACTATACACTGTATATACTGTATATGCTTCAGTGTGAGAAGTGCAGTAATTTTAATCTATTACCTCACTCACCGACCGACTAAGAAATCAACCATGTCTTTATATATGCTACCACTGAGAGCTTTTTAGAATCCATCTCCTTTGATTTTCCTTAAAATTTTAATTGTAAATTTATTAGCCTCTCTTTTAAATTTTATTATTACTGCATGACTTCATTCTCCCAATTTTCTACTTTCTCGCATCTTCTTTTAAATCCAACCCGTGCCCATCCCCACGGGCCAACCAATTTTATAAATACAAATTTTATTGATAAAGATTCGCGATACTTACTTCTCAACTAGGGCATGGTTATGAGTATTGAGTTAATCATTGTTTCGAATTTAATCATTAATTAATGAAAAATATTTTCAAAAAATAATTAAAAATTATTAATTTTCCTCATAATTTCAGTATCATTTTACAATAAATTTTGTAATGTGGCATTTGAATTTAACACCTTTTTGTATGTATAAACTGGTTAATCTGCTTATGCCTGGTTGGTTTCTTGAACTAAAGCAAACTAATTGGATGAGCAAAATATGTTTCCTTCAGTCTTATCTCATGCAACAGAAACAATAAAGCTCTTTCTTACTCTTTTCACAAGTATTTATTTTTTAATATTTTTTAATCAGTTAATCATTCATTACTTGATTAGAAAATTTCATCATTCATCACTTTTTCTCAAACATAATTAATTAAACATGCTCTACTCTGAACGACCTCATAGCAAGGCCATATGGCGGTTTCTTTTCAATTATTAAAATAGAAACGTTGCTAAACAGCCATGATGACCTCAGAGATACATTAACCTTAATTACAAAATAATCACATAGTTATTTTTACAGAAACGTTTATACAATACTCATACAGAGGATTGACAAAAATAAATAGACACCTTCGTTTTATCTATATTTTTTGATTCGATAATAAAATGAATAAATAAGAACAGTTTTATTAAATCTTTATATTTAGAATCGTGTTGCTTTCCGCTTTGCATTATGTAAATGCAATGTAACACGTTCTGGCATTCCATTGATGAGGTCTGCCATTCGCTCTTGAGGACAATCATCGTGGTGTCTATTTACTCTTGTCAACCCTCTCTATAGGCATCTCTTTCCCTTTCATAAAAAATGATGAAGTTATTGATGACCAACATACAGACCTAAATCCACTTTGAATTGCATTTAAGGAATCCTGTCCCCCTCACCCAGAAAAACCTTTGTACTCTTAACATCAACATTCCCAAGATATAAAAACTTCCAATCACTCTTCCTGCCTGTCTTCTTCTACGCCATAACATTTAATGTCAGCCATAAAACAATTGAAAAATAAAAATTGTACACTAGACACAATCCCAAACAGAGACTACAAAGAATATGGGTACTTAATTGCGCCCAAGATCGCAAGGTTCATAAACTTCCTAAACTGCCTAAAGAAAGCTGTATTTAGCTTTGACATCTGGAGTACTTTTTGTGCCTGTTATTATATCTGAATTCATTTTACATTTTTCTGAACCAATTTTAATTTCTCAATCACAAATTATATAGGTACGTATATATACAGAGGCATGCAAGAAGTAAATAGACACCCTTAATTTTATGGTAAAATGTATGCATCCAAATTTTTTTGCCATTATTATGACTAATATTCGTTTCCTACATTTCTATCCTTGAAGAAGGACTTATGCCAATATTCTCAAGTGGTCAAATTGAAAAAGACAGCTGCCTGTTCATGGAAGATGGAGCCCCATGCCACACTGCAAAAAAGACGAAAGAATGGGAGGAGCGAAATGGTATCAAACGACTTCCTTGGCAGAGTCAGTCCCCTGACATGAACCCCATAGAACACGTGTGGGCAATACTAGACAAGACTATGTAAAAAGCCCAAAAAACCAGCAACACGATCAAAATTGTTGAATCTTTTACGCCAAACATGGTTAGAAATACCTCAAGCTACAATTTCAGAACTCATTAATTCTATGCCTAGGCGAGTTGCTGCTCTTAAAGCAGCTAAAGGAATGTCAACAAAGTATTAATAGCTAAACCTTAATTGTTCAAAAATTAAAATTTATTGGTACTCTAATTTTCAAATAAAATTGTTCCAGTAAAATCTGGGCTGTCTATTTACTTCTTACATTCTCATTCTCTCTCTCTCTCATTCTCTCTCTCTCTCTCTCTCTCTCTCTCTCTCTCTCTCTCTATATATATATATATATATATATATATATATATACAGTGGTGGGCACCGTTAACCAAAAAGTTAACTTCGTTAACCGCTAATCCGTTAACCAAAAAGTTAACTTCGTTAACCGTTAATCCGTTAATTCGTTAAACATGTAACGGAAGTTACCGATAAACCGTTAACGTTAACTTTTATTATAAAAAAAATGAAAAACACAATATATATATAATTTAATTTTCCCTCTTCTTCTCGTTCTCCATTTTGTCCATGAGATGCATGTTGCCCTTCATGAAAATTAGCATATCAAAGTTTTCATCAGACAGGGATGATCTCTTGGCCCTCAGGATGTCCTTGCCCATAGAGAAGTAATTGAACTGAAATTTCTTCGGTCTTCACAGCAGAGATACTAAAGAGTAAACAGCCTCTGGCGCCACACGCTCACATTTACTTCTTAACGCCATTTATTATCTCATAAAGAAACTAATTCACATTGGGACTTGAAAGTACCAGCAGGATCAACCGGGTAGAAAAATAATTATGGAGATTTTAAAGATGTGGTACCTAGAAGTACCGCCAGGACATAAAGGGTTAAGGTGAAAACGCTCCCATTGTAAGACATCAATTGACTTAATTTATGTCATCAAAGTGACATGAGAATTGAAATCTTACCTGATCAGTTTTATGGTTCTTGAAATGTATCAAGGAGACTACTAATAAGGTACTCACAGACATATTATAAATATACATGACTTACTTGACAACGATTATTTTTAAATATTCACTAGCACAAACATGTTGCGCAAGAGACAGACTGCAAATGAAACGAATGTAGTTATTTGTTGTAATTGTTATATATATATTATTGAAAGTGCCTTAAAATGCTCGTGATATTTCTTGAAAGAAGTTGAAACATTCAACTCAAATGGCAAATCTTTCCGCCTGATTTTACAGTCGACCATGTTTTGCTCAAACCAATGCCATAAATAACTACCATATTTGGTAAGACACAAATTGTGGCGACGGAAACAAATATATCGCCTGATTTTGCACTGCGGAAATGGAAATTCGTTCATCACTATTAACAGTGGCGGATTAATTGCGCACCTGCTCAGCACTGAAAATAATATAAACTTTTAAACGTTTATTTGTGAATTTTTTGGGTTAACGGATTTGAGTTAACGGAAGTTAAATGTAACGGAAGTTAATTAGTCCGATAATGATTTTCAAAGTTAACTTAAAAGTTAAATCGTTAACGAAAAAGTTAACTTCGTTAATTAACGATTAACGGATTAACGGTTTGTGCCCAGCTTTGTATATATATTAGTAATGTAGCGGTTGTCATTTTTCATAGCTCTGCGGTTGCGAAGCTTACAAATAGAACTCCGCGCGGTTGCTGTTATGTACCCTATAACATCATAATACGTGTACAGGGCTATTTAAAATGATTCACCTGATTTCAAATGAGAATATTTTTTAATGTTACAAATACAGAGTGATTTGTGATACATCAACCAAAAGAAAAACTGTCCAAATTTTGTCTCTCACCTCATAAATGCTCTATGTGACTTCCCCTAGTTACACGAGCAACGTCGACACGATAGTCGAATTCCTCCCATACTCGCTCCAGCATGTCCGTTGTCACTGACTCTACGGCAGTAACAATGCGAGTTCGGAGCTCATCCAAAGATGTGGGCAACGGTGGCACGTACACAGTATCCTTAACGTACCCCCAAAGGAAGAAGTCGCACGGTGTAAGATCCGGCGACCCAGGGGGCAACACACAAAACGCCTTCTGCTGTGCGGACGCCATTTTCACACTGACTGTTTGTTGCTAGGCTAGGCCACGGCGTGACTTTGGAGCCCTCTCGCGGTGATCTTGTAAAACTCAGAGATTTCCTCTTTCATGTGGTGTATGCCCAGTTGATGCACGGTTGATAGGTACGGAAGTATTCTCAGTTGAAATCGGATGAATCACTTTGAATAGCCCTGTATTACCTAAGAATAAACACCATAAAATATCGCGTTTTAGCCACACTTTTCACAGTCTACAATATAATGACTGTAATCAAAACTGTAAAAAGTGTTTCCAGGATGCGGGACGACGACCCAACGCGTATTACATCCCACTAACCACTTTCCCCAACCACCGCCCATTCGAAAGTTGTGTATATAATTATAATATACATACTGTATATACACACTATTTAATCTTTATATTTAAATTGAATTGCTGGGAGACTATTTCAAAAATAGAAGTTTTTCAGCTTTGTCTCCCTTCAGCATATTCCTTTTTTCATTGTAGATGATCCCTGCTCCACTAAATACTTGTTCACTCGGAACACTTGAGGGAGGACAGCCTCTGTACTGAACGGATGCATTTCCTGAGCTCTCTGATTTTGCATCTACTTTTATATATTGCTGAGAATTTTACTTTTGGATACTTTTGAACTTTATATACTTGCGTTTCAATTTACGTTGTTATAGTTAAGTAATTGAATATTAGTGGTTTTTAGCGATTTAGAAGTTTTCATAGCGTGCCGGCTTAATTTAATTTATACCTGTGACGGTTTAAACTAATTTTTAACTGCGCGATGCCGTCGCAGAAAGCGTCGTGTGTTAGGTGTAGGGTTAACCGGTGGTATTCGGAATTTAAGGATTATAACGGCGGTCCAATGGCGATTACCGATAGATCAGTTTGTTTCTTTTGCGAGTTCATGGAGGAATTAGTTGGTATAAAACGCAGTGTACGTGAGGTAGCGGATAGACTTGCAACGCTTGATGAGGGCAGGGTTAGGGCTACGGTTGACGGAAGTCGAACCAATACTAACGTTGAAGACTTTAGTAATTTGAAGGGTGAGGTGCGTAACTTAGTTTCTAGTTTAGGTAGCTTGTCGGGAAGGTTAGATAGAGTTGAGGAAGAGGTTAAGGTTAGTCCGAGAGTAGTAGATAGCGAGGGATTTAGAGAGGTTAAGGGTGGAGCTAGGCCGCGTACGTTAGGTGATAGGAATCCCCCCACTATCGAGGTTTCGAACCCTTTCGCCCATTTGGAAAGGGACGTGAATCAGGGGGAAACTATTTTAATTGGGGACTCTTTAGTGCGCCACATGGACAAAGAGTTCGTTAAACGGAATCCAACCAAGAGGAGGAGGGTCTGTCTCCCAGGGGCCAGGGTTGACAGAGTTAGAGACGAAGTGGATAGGGTTGACGTTGCTTCCCGTCACTCAATGTTGGTGACGATGGTAGGAGGCAACGACTCGTATAGGCCCGATACGAGAGTGCCTGACCTTTTGGAGAGATATAGGGGGTTAATTAGGTCCCTGAAGGCGAGGTCAGATAGGTCTTTAGTTCTAGGTATTACCCCTAGGCACGGGTTGGGTCTTAGAATTACGTCAAAAACAATATTTTTTAATAACAAATTAGAAGAGATTTGTGCTGAGGAAAATGTACCCTTCGTGAAGCTGTGGTCCGAATTCAGTGATCCTAGCCTTTTTATAAAAGATGGGGGTGCATTTTAATGAAATAGGTAATGCTAGGCTAGGTAGGTTAATAGACGAAAACGTGCGAAAGCTGTATAGGTCGAAGCCTTCTTTAAACGTTGTGGGTCCGGGAAACGCGGGCCCGACGTGATAAATAGTTTAAAACGCGGGCCCGTGGTAAAAAATAACTTAAACGTCTTTCATTGCAACGCGCGTAGTATTAGAAATAAATTAAATGAATTTAAGGCGGTAATTTATTCCGGCAACTATGATATAGGTGCTATCACTGAAACTTGGTTAAATACCGTGACTCGGGACTTGTTGGGGGAACTTGATATACCGGGTTTTAAACTCTTTACTAAAGATAGGTTACATAGATTTGGAGGAGGCGTTTTGCTGTACATTCGTAATTCCCTTAGGGCTATCGAGGTTAAGTTAGATTTTCCGGCAGCAATTAATGCGATATGTGTTGAAGTTAGGGCGCGTAGTATTAGTTTTAATTTTGTTGTTGTTTATAGACCTCCCGTTCAACCCCTCGATACAGATACTAGATTTTACTCACTTCTTGGTAATTTTATTGACAATCGGAATAGATAATTGTCGGAGACTTTAACTGCCCTAATGTTAATTACGAGAATTTTACTGGTAATGAGGAGGGATTGAGATTGGTTGAGTTTATGGACGATAACTTTTTACGACAGATAGTTACCGAACCAACGCGCGGTGATAATATTTTAGATTTGGTGATGACGAACGGCGAGAATATAGTCGAAGGCTTAGAAGTAGGCGAGAGTTTAGGTTGTAGTGATCAGCAAATTCTTAGGTTTAAGTTAGCGATAAAAAACACTCAGGATAGTAACGTAATAGAAGTCCCTGATTTTCGTAGGGCTAATTTTGATAGTTTTGCTGATAGGATGAGAGTAGTGGACTGGGATAACTTATTTATGGGCAATGACACAAATTTGCGTTGGGTGGCGTTTAAAGAAAGCTTTAGGAATATTGAAAGGGAGTTTATTCCTCGTAGGCCAAAGCGCGCTAGAAATCGTGGTCGGCCGAAGTGGTGGAATAGGGAAATAGGAGAGTTTATAAACGAGCGTAATAGAGCGTATAGATTAGTAAGTGCAATGGCACGGCAGCTAACTTTAATAGATATATAGAGCTTAGACGTCAGGTTAAAAGATCAGTTAGGAATGCCAAGCGTAATTTTGAGATACTTATAGCTGCGGATAGTAAACATAATCCCAAAAAGTTTTTTGAATACGTTAATAATCGTAAGCCGGTAAAAGATAACATAGGCCCTCTAGTGGATGTTAATGGCGCTTTGGCTTCTGACGCTCAGGCGATGGCGGGTATTTTCAATAACTTTTTTGCGACAGTTTTTACCGTAGAAGACGTAAATAATGTCCCCGACGTGGACGATATCGTTCCATTTAGTAGCGAGACTATTTTAGACGAAATAACTGTTTACGAGGCTGAGATTGCGCATTATATCGATAGGCTAAAAGTTAGCAAGGCTCCAGGCCCTGACGCTTTTTATCCCAGACATTTGAAAGATTTGAAAGGCGTTATCGTAGGTCCCTTAACGAAGATTTTTAATCAGTCACTCGAAACGGGGATTATTCCTGAAGACTTTAAATTAGCTAACGCTACGCCTATTTTCAAAAAAGGCGACCGCGCAGTAGCTAGCAATTATAGGCCCATTAGCTTAACGTCAATTGTCGGTAAACTTTTGGAGTCCGTAGTTAGGGATCGTATCATCGATCACTTAGAAAGTAGAGATTTGATTAATAGTAGTCAGCATGGGTTTCGACGCCATAGGTCTTGTTTAACTAATTTGTTAGAATTTTATAACGAAGTAGTGCGCGAATACGATAGGCATAGAGCAGCTGACGTTATTTATTTAGATTTTAAGAAGGCGTTCGATACAGTTCCGAGATCTTTTCCGTTTGACTGCCGCCATTGAAACATAATTAAACTTCAGCCTTCTTTAGTTAGCTTTATAAGGCTAACTAACAAAAATATCACGACCTAACCTAACCAATCGTCAAGGTCGTACAGTTGACCTAACGATTGGTTAGGTTAGGTCGTGATATTTTCGTTAGTTAGCCTTATAAGGCTAAGTAAAGAAGTCTGGGGGCACTCACCTCTTATGTTTCAATGGCGGCAGTCAAACGGAAAAGATCCCAGTTCCGCATAGGAGACTAATTGCGAAGGTTAGATGTAGGTAGCGGTGTCCCACAGGGTTCAGTATTAGGCCCATTGCTATTCGTAATTTACATTAACGACATAGATGTAGGATTGACTAGTAACGTGTCAAAATTCGCGGACGATACTAAAATAGGCGGTAAGGTTGTTAACGAGGACGATAGAAATAGGATCCAAGACGATGTAAATAGGATTATGGTGTGGACAGATAAGTGGCAGATGCAATTTAACGTAGACAAATGTAAAGTTTTGCATATAGGTTCTCGCAACAATAATTACACGTACACGATGGATGATAGGGAGTTAGCGAGCGTTGACGAGGAAGTAGATTTAGGCGTACGCGTATCTAAGGATTTAAAGGTTAGGAACCAGTGCCTGGAGTCTTGCGCAAAAGCTAATAGGATGTTAGGCTTCATAGCGCGTAATTTCGAATTTAAATCGAAGATATTATATTGCCCCTTTACAAGTCCCTAGTCAGGCCTCATTTAGAATATGCCGTTCAGTTTTGGTGCCCGTACTTGCGTGAGGATATCGATAGGTTAGAAAGGGTTCAGCGTCGTGCCACGAAACTTATTCCGTCATTGCGCAATAAGCCTTATGAAGATAGGATTAAAGAGTTAGACCTGTATTCACTCGAAACTAGGAGATTAAGGGGGGAGCTTATTGAAGTTTTCAAAATCGTTAATAACATCGATAACGTAAATTTTGACAAATTGTTCACTTTCGATAATAGTAATACTCGCAATAACGGATTTAAGTTGCGTGGCAGACGTTTCATTACTAATATCGCTAAAAACTTCTTTACGTTTAAAGTAATTGATAAATGGAATAATCTTCCCGCGTCAGTCGTTCATTCTACCAGCGTTAATATGTTTAAGAACCGTCTTGACAGACATTTTAAAAATATTAACGTTGTTTAAAATTAAAAAAGAAAGTTAACAACAGGAGCTCTGGTGGTGGTGCTCGAGGATGAGTCTGTTGACGATGAATGCCAGCTTGTGACATGCCAGCGTGTGATGCCAGCAATAAAAAAAAAAAAAAAAAATTAGACTAACACGAACGTAGATGTAGCTCGTAGCGTAAACTAACCCACTTTTTGTTTAACTGTACCTACTTTTTTTTTTTCTTATCTCCTTACTTTGCATGTCTGTAACTCTTTACTTGCATGTTTGTAGTTTGCATGGTATGACAGTGAGTTAAGACTGTGTTTGCATGGTTTGTAAGCGTTCTTATTTTACTTCTTTTCATCTTTCACCCCTCTCCTATTTTCTCCGACTATTTTTCTGACTTGTCGGCAGTGGCCGGCGGATGATGATGGTGAGACTTTTTTCCTCTTTTTCTGAATGAATGTTAACCCACGAGTGATAGGTGTTGCTCCTTACTTAACCCCTTATTCTCTTCTCTTAACCCCCTACTCTTTCCTTTCTCTCGGGCTAACCTTAGAGTGGATCTTAGGGTCTTTGTTAGCCTTAGCTTCTGTAGATCTGTAGATCTGTAGGACATCCAAGGTATGTCCGAGCCAGTTTGCTCAAATTTTTATATTTCTTTTGATTTGATCTCCACCAAGCCAAAGTGTCATCTTTTTGTCCAATTCTTTTCCCTTTGTGATATTTCTCGATAACTTTATGCGAGTCTCTGCTTTACTCAGTTTCGGTCTCGTCATCACTACTGGAAGCCAATAGAGCACTCATTGAGTCCATTATTGTTATTGATTTACTCGTAGAAGCTGATGCCTGGTCTAAATCAATCAGTGGTTTCTTTGCCGGTGGTTCACTGGCTGTCTCCGAGTCTGATGATGTTTGAGTCTTGTCCATTTCATCACAAAGATATCCCAATTTTTCCTGAACACCTTTTGTGACATGTGAAGCGGGAAAAAAATTTTGCTTTGTACTTTGGATCCAAATAGGTAGCCAAAGAATACATGTCATTTGCTTCTAGGCCATCAAATCTCCTTGTTAGCTCTGTGCGCATTATCTCCATTGTTTTCATTCCACGATCAGCCTCAGAATCACCACTTCGAGGTTTTAGTACATTTTTCAAGGAAACGACGAGGGAATAACCTCAGATATGGAAGAGGTGGAACTACTCAATCTTTTTGCAATATCATCGAATGGTTCCAGCACAGCCACACAGTTTGACAAGAGAGTGAAGTCGACGTTAGTGAGTTGTTGCATTTTGGGGTTAGCAGCGCTATTTAGACTCAGGTGGTTCCTTCAACTTGTGTTCTCTGCATCATGTGATAAATGCTGTTCCACCCTGCGGCGACATCATGAATGACTAAATTCAGATTGATCTAAGCGTTTCTGAATTTTTTTTAACTCATCCTGCGCCATCGTAGAATGGTTGAAATAAGTAGCGATGGGTCGAAATTTAGCTAACAAGTCACTAAGAGATTTTTGTGAGGATAATCCACTTTTGATTACAAGTTGCAGTTTATGAACAGTGCACTCGATATTATGGACGCCAGTGAGAAACAAAGCTTTTATCATGTTTGCTCCTGAGTCGCGCATTACACAATGGATGGATGAATGGACACTATCCCACTTTTGAAGCATCTGCTCAAATTTTTTTGATAAGTATTCCCCAATGTGGCGATCTTCAAGTGGCATTACGCTGAGCACCAAAATGGTTCTTTTGAAGTCTTTATTCACTGTATGGCATGTCAAAGAGAGTAAAGACACTCCAGCAGACGTGTCTGACCATGCATCCGTTGTCAATGATACTTTCGAATCTTTTAGAGGCTCAAGAATTTTGAACACTTTCTTTGAAACAAAGTCATAAATATCGTTGCACAAAAGATCAGTGTAGAACTGATGCTGTTTCACTTTATACTGTGGAGCTGTTTCAGCCATGAGTCTCATGAAACCTTAATCCTCAACGTTGCTGAATGGTAAGTCATCATTATTATCATTTCGGCTATGCGATAGTCCAGTGATTTTGATTTGGAATGATTCGCTTCCCAAATTTTGACTTTTCGAAGCAACTTTCAATCGTCTGATTCTTTTCTTTCACTGCACACTTCATTTCCTGTAGGGTTGTAAGAGACACTTGATTCCTTTTTCATCTTTGACTGTTCATTAGCTTCATTTTCACTAGATATCACTTCATTATATTCTTTCTTGTGCATTGAACGCAGATGATTTTTTAAGTTAGTGGTACTCCTTCCCTTTTGTGAATAGTTCTTATTACACATGACACATTTCCCTACATCGTTTGACACTCTCGAGAAGTACTTCCACACTGCACTCGTAGATCGTTCCATGATGGTTGGACCACAGTCTATCACTTTACTAATGGGTTGAAGCACGTAACGTTAAAAAGGTAGCGACAGAGAGCTAGCGCAACACAACCACTAGGGTGTTCCACTTATGACCTTTTTTTTCAGATCCATCGAATATACGTTTTTTCTTGTTAGAAATGGTTCACTTTTACTAAATATATCAAAAAAAAGATTAAATTTAAAAATTTTGGGGTCCCCGACCCACCCCTGAAAATGTTAGAAATGCCCATTTTTTGTATTGTAATCAACCTAAATGAACAAGATTTTTGTCAAATATCAACATATTTGATATCAAAAGAAAGGTAATTCGAAGCTTTATTCAGTAAGGTACAAGAAACAGTAGTAGGGTGTTACCGCCCCCATTAGAGCATCATCCTAATGCAGCTCTGCGGCGATGGGCCTCGAAAGGATAAGACGAGTAAGAACTTTATTCATCTTATCGAATCGAAATGGGAACAACTTGGTTAACATTAGGTTAAATTTATATAAATTAAAATACTTTAAGCTTTTGACAATGTTAACAAAGCCCCATCGTTTCTTTTATTTATTTCTCAAAAATAACACAAAAAAGATCTTTACCGATAACATAAGAAAATAAAGGTTAAAACAAAAGAAAGTAATCTTAGGAACCTTTTGCACTTAAAGCAATGAACAAACTTTTATTCGCTTGAAACAAAGCTTAAAATAAAACACAAAAACAAATAATCTTAGTTACATAATTTTTTTTTTCTGAAAAGCGTGCACTCCTACTAGCGACATACTGTTCCTCCAAATATACATTTTGAGTTACTTGTCCTGTAGGAAACAGCTTTAGTGAAACAGGAATGTTAATGGGCAGAAATGAAGCGTGTGCATTGAAGTATTATTCAAGTATAAAATAGGAATTATTAAGAGGTCTATTAGAGGTGATTGGTATGGACATACTAAAGAGTAGTGTGTTAGTGGTAATTAAAGTACATATGCAAAGTACACTAGTGAAATTATTTGAACTTGCTTGTTGTTTGTGCTGTATGTGTTGACAGATATATTTTGGAATAATTCATGAAACATGTTATCTGGTGTTTGTAGAGTAATTGTGATGAGTAGCAAAGTAAAAAGAGAATCAAGACCTGAGTCTGGAGTGACTAAATATAATAGCGCCCCTGGAATGAACGATATTACCGACAGAATAAAAGTAATGTGTGGACGTTCTCTACATTGTAAATAGATATGTTTAACACGATGATATGCATAACTTTTCAGTTCTTTTCCCCCCTTATTATTCATAAAACAACTAATATTGATACTGGTGGTTCATATCCAGTAATTAACCCGAAATGCTATCTATAAATTATCTAACAAGGAGGGAGGTATTATTAGGAGGGGCTGTATGGTAACCAATTTCTTGAATCAGTCACAGCAGCGATTCCCAAATTGACTACCATAGGCAGAGAGAAATTATATGAACCGTAAGCATAAACTAATTCGAAGGTTATCAGCTTTAACCTTTCAACTATAATATTAAACTTACAACCACCAATACAACAAACAAAAGGTATATAAATAATATATCTATGTAAATTAATCCCGCCCTGCTGAGTGATCTGGTGGGTCCAGGCAAGCAGTTATTTCCCACAGAAGTTCCAACCTGGAGAGCTGTGTTTCAGAGAGGAATCCTCCTTCAGGAAGAGAAGCTGCTTCTGGATGATATGAAGAGAGCTCAGTACCCTCTGCAAGATTTGGCTAAGGACTTGACATCACTGGTACTGGCACAGTGGCACAAAAGCAATGCCAAGTTCACTCCTCCTGTGATCATTCAAGAGAGATCCATTGCCAGGAAGATTCTTGTCAGGTGGAATGAAATGATTGACCTAGTGAATGGCAGAGTGAAGGCTGCAAAGAGAGAGAAGAGAATATCTGAACTTGATGCATTGTTTGACATAACAACCTGCAGACATGATATCACTCTCTGTGGAACTGAAGCATCTGGCTGCTCTGGCTGTGCTGCTAGAGTTCATGTCAACTGTGACTGTCCTCTGCCTCAGAAGATTCCAAAGCTAGAGCTAGAGTGGCTCCATTACCAGAGGATCAAAACCCCAGACGTTTCTGGCTTCCGGATGGCATCTGTTGATGTGAAGGAAACAGTGAAGCAGATGAAGGCTGCCAAGAGGAAGGAGGAAGAACAGAAGGCAGCTGAGAAGCGAAACAGAAAAGAGAAAGAAGAAAAGGAGCTACTGCTTAGAGCTGATGATGATGATGATGATGAAGATGAGCTGACGTCCTTGCAAGAGTCTCCAGGCAGAGCAGCTCCTACTGCTGACACAGATTTTTCCAGTACTGCACCAGGCACAAGCTCCAGTGTCAACACTGGCAAAGTCTCCACCTCTGCCAGAAGGAACTACATGGATATCTCAAGCACTGCTGCGGCTGCAGTCAGGTTCAAGGTAGCAAACACTCCTGCAGCAGCCATTGCAACTGGTTTCTTGCAAGATCTCATCAAAACTGGCCATCTATCTGCTGATAAGGCATATCTAGCTGTTGACAGGATGAAGATGTGGAGGGGCAAGGAGTCTGTAATAGGTGCCTCGGTGGAGGCCCTGGAGAAAAGGACAGAGGGAGAGGAGATGAAGGGAATTTTCTTTGATGGAAAACAAGATAAGAAGACAAAGATCATGAGGTACAATGAAGAAACTGGCCGCTTCCATCCTGATATTACAACTGAAGAGCACTATAGTGTTACCTGGGAACCTGAGGGGAAGTATCTCTTTCAGAAGAACCTGAAGGAAATGAGAAACCTGCACTGAAGATAGCTCAGGCTCTGTTTGAGTGGATTAGTGCTCATGGTGCTAAAGATACTATTGTGGTCCTTGGTGGTGACTCCACAAACACAGGACCTGATGGAGGAGCCATCACTCACTTGGAGAGACTGCTAGGACACAAGTGTCACTGGCTGATATGCCAGTTGCATATTAATGAACTCAGTCTCAGGCACATGATCATCAAGCTTGATGGTCCCTACACGCACAAGTCTGGGTTCAGTGGCCCAATAGGAAAACTTTTGGAGAAGATCAATGACATACCTGTCAACTTTAGCTTCAAGGCTCTGCCAGGAGAAGATATAATTGAACTGCCAAAAGACATTGTACAGAACCTTAGCACTGACCAGAAGAACTGCTACCTACTGATCAAAATTCTCAAGACAGAAGATTTGAGCAAGGAAGTTGCTGGTCTGAAGTGCGGCCCACTGATTCAGTCACGCTGGCTGACTACAGGTGAGGCTCTGTTGATGCTGTGGATGAGGCAGCATGGTCTGAAGGGAGAGGTGTTGAAGAAGCTGGAGGTGCTGCTGAAGTTCTGCCTGGACTTCTACTTCAAGATGTATTTTGAGATCAAGGTGAAGCACCACATGAGGTATGGACCTCACCATATTGTGACCGCTCTGGGACTGCTGAGAAGCCAGACCTCTGAAGTCAGGAACATAATCACTCATGTGATAGTTCGTGGAGCGTATCATGCTCACAGTGAGAACCTCATTGCCTCTCTCTTGTGCAGTGAGGATGAGAAGGAGAGGGCATGGGGGGGGGGGGGTTGAGATGATCAAGAAGATCAGAGGTAAGTCTGAATATGGAGACATGAGTCTGAGAATTCAAAGAAACCCTAAACTGAATCTTGATGCCACTTCTCCAATTACTCTGATTAATTGGGATAAGAAGAAACTGTATGAGCCACTTTTCACTTGTAAGATGTCAAGAGGAGAAGTTGAGGAGCTTCTCAGGTCTCCACTTGAAGTTGAGAACTTCTCAGTTCACACTCAAAGCTGTGAAAGACCAGTCCAGGAAGTTTCAGCTGCAGCTCATGCAGTGTATGGGCAAGAGAGGAGAGATGGTTTTGTTCGTGCTAGGATCGATCACAGAGAATTGTTGCCAGTTTTCAAGTCAAAGTAAGACATTATGAACATGTTTTAGATCTCTACAAAACCTGCTAGACAAATCAAGGTGCTTTCAGAAGAAAAAATTTCAAAACATTCAGTTGACCAGCATATTATTACAAGCTGGGGATGGAGGAGGGACTTATACAAATATTAAAGAAGAATTGTAATTGCAAATAAAAGGTTGAACGTCACAGCAGCTTGCGGAAAGGTGGGGGCAGCTGCCATCACACTCAGTGATGCCAAAAAGAAAATAAATAAAAATTCGTGAAGGCGTTTCTAAAAAAAAGAAAATGGAAGACCAAGAAAGAAGAACCAAAAGATTCTGCCTGATGAAGAGAAGAGAACTCCCATTTTTCGACAAAAATGTGCGATTTTGAACACTTAAATGCGATTTTTCGCAAAAGTTGCAGAAGATGAACCCCTCTTAAAATTCAATTTTAGATAGGAATACACACTGCCAATCTTGAAATTTCAAGTTTTTTAATATTCGACCTGAGCATGATACACCCTAATATACAGTATCTTGTTATCAGTAGTTAGTTTTATGGCTACAACCCACTCATATTCATAACTAATGGGCTCTATAAACCTATCCAGCTGTGAGTACCACATTATAGCTACACCTTCCTTCCTTATTCTATCTGCCCACAGTGTTAACTTCACTATCATCATTGGGTGAGTTAGCTATTCCCCTGTAGTTAGGCTTAATATTGTTTAAATTTTTGTACTCTTGTTTAGAGAGCCAAGTTTCCTGAAAGCAAGACATGTCATGTGCAGATAAAAGTTTATTGATCTCACTGTCAGCATTGACTTTGAGGCCTCTACAGTTATAGCTACTAACGCTGAATTTGGGAAACTGGGCCATTATTTTTATACACACTATCACTGTTCTCACTGGGTGTCTCCCAGGGATTGCATGGCATGGTGGAGTCTGCTTGCCCGTATTTTTGTGGACAGGTTTTCCTGTAGTTCATGTTATACCAACTATAGTAGATTCCTTCAGGCCAGACTTCTGGCCCCATAAGTACGGAGGGGTCCTCACATCCTGCATTAATGTACAGGGTGTCCCATAAATCCGGCATCATAGGAGAAATTCATATTTTTCTATTTCTACAAACCATAATTTATGCTCGGGATGCCAATTTCCCGTCCACCATTCTGTTCAGTGACGAGGCTGTTTTTTATGGAAATGGTGAGGTAAATCGACAGAACACCCGCTACTGGTCTCAAAACAACCCTCACTGGTATACCTCTTCAAAGGAACAAGGTGCATCTCGGGTGACGGTATGGTGTGGCATTTGGAAGGATCGCATCATACGTCTCCTCTTTTTCGATGAACATGTCACTGGAGGCACCTACCTGCGCTCCTGCACATTACAGCACCCAAGTAAGGGAATACCTGTACCAACAATTCCCTGGTCATTGGATAGGACGTCGAGGGCCTGTGGAATGGCCAGCTAGAAGCCCGGATCTCACGCCACTAGATTTTTATCTCTGGGGCCACTTGAAAGCGCTGGTATACGCAGAGAAAATTAGGAGTGTTGAACATTTGCGGCAGCGCATTATTGGGGCATGTAACACCATTACTCCTGACATCATTCACCGTGTGCTTGCTGACTAAGTATCACGTCTGAATTTGTGTATTGAAAACAATGGTGGACATATTGAGCACGTTCTGTAAATAAAAGCTTTTGTTTTGCCTTTTTTTATTATTTTTCCTATGATGCCAGACTTATGGGACACCCTGTAGAAAGAGCTGTAGGCAGTGGCGTATTAAGATGGGGGCCAAGGGGCCAGGCCCCAGGGCCCAGCTGTTTTAGAGGCCAATGTTTATAATGATATCAATGATAAATTTGGAATGCTCAACAATATCTCTCAACTAACTTCAGAGGAAGCATCAAAAGCAACAAAAATCTGGCTACTCCATTACCCAAATGATTTTGAGGGCAGCTTCCCATTTGAGTTTCAGCATTTTGTTCTGTTTGTCAAACAAAACGATTTAGCTGACACTTGCCATTAGGAGTACGACAGGAAATTCACAAATTGAGGGCTGTTTTCCCAAATGCTTTCATTGCTTATCGGATTTATTTGTGTTTGATGATGTCAAATGCAACTGCGGAGCGTTCTTTTTCTCATTTGAGCATGATTAAAAATGTTAAACGTCAAATTTTAACCTAAAAGAAATTGCAACCTAAAAGAAATTGCAACTTAAAAGAAATTGCAAAGTCTGTCATTGTTATGCATAGAAAAGAATATTTTGCAGAATTTAAATACTGAGCTTGTGATTAGAAAATTTAGTGATATGAAGCAGCTCAAAAAACTTTTGTATACTGGTGGTGGATGATTTTGTGACCAACTTTGATAGATTAGTAGTGGACTTGTAGTTGTGTAATTGTGTAAGTGGTTTGGTGTAATTGTAGCAGCTTCGTATTTGTGTAAAACTTGCATTATTTGATTTAGAAATAAATGGTTTTATTTATTTACATGACTCGAAGATTTGTCTTGTTGAGGGATCCCAGGAATATTTTGGCCCCAGTGCCCTTAATACGGCACGGGCTGTAGGTACCTGGTCGTTTACTGGTTAATTTGGAGCAGGTAGTCCCAATTCTCGTCATTTCACGCAAGTATTCTTCTAGTTCTGAAGCAGATAGGTCATGTGGGAAACGGGAGGCAAATACATGGGCCTGCCGAGATATTTTAATTGCTGTATTCGTTGCTAGCCCTAGCCGTGGTTCTCTTCTGGATGGCGGGGGGTTCCTAGAGTCCTGTTTCTTTTTCTAACGCAAATCCCTTTTACTAACTGCTGTCCACCTATGCCCTACATTCTGCTCAGGGTGACTAGATGCCAAGCAGGTTTGAATAGTCCCTTGAAGCATGGCCACATTACTAATGGTCTCAGCAGCATTACTTCTGTTGCAGTTAATTTGTTGTTTGTTTGTGTTGGAGACTCATTTAAGAGATCTAAATATGATGAATATTACGGTGAGCTTGTACATGCCATTAAGGCTGCGAGTGGAAGTAGCTTTAAGAATGAAAAATAGGGAAAAGTAAATATCAATCCAGGGTGGTCAGAATACTGTGCTGATTTGTATGATGTAACTAAAAATGTATTCGTGGAATGGGTTGCTATGGGGAAACCTAGGCAGGGGGAACTCTTCCAACTGAAAAATAGAACTCGTGCTAGATTCAAGGGTACTCTTAGATTTATAAGGAAAAATGAAGATAATCTTCGAAGGGAATCTCTAGCCAGAAAATTAGGCAATAGCACTACTTCCAGTTGGGAATTCTCGAAGGAAGTTAATAAAATTAACAATAGTAATCTTACCTTGCTAAATGTAATAGAGGGTGTACATGGTGCAAAAAACATTGCAGAACTTTGGAAAAATCATTGTGAAACCTTATTTAATTGTCTCAGGGGGTGTAATAACTTGGGGTTAGTGACCCCGCTAAGTTACTAGGTTTCTAAACAACAACAAAGGCACTTACCGGTGTTTTGATTTAGGTTTTCTTTAGGGCCTACCATAGATTTCCAGCGTCCCACAAAGCAGCCTACCTAAACTCTCTAACTTTACTAATTTAGAAGCTATAGACATTACTCCTAACTGATATAATTATTAAACAACTTTCTACTCCATTTTGTCACTTTAGAAACCTCACCAAATTAAACTTAGCACCAACGATTTAATCAGATGTAAATAATCATGCTGTTAGTTCAGCCCAAACAAACGAACAGACCGCGTTCCGCTGTTTATCCTTTTGTGTTGCCATTCAGCTTTCTTTTAGTGACTTTTCCCTTTAGTGACTTTTAGACTATATACATATATATATACACACACACACACGTCACCTCACTCCTCCCCTACAAGTTTAGTCTGTCAGGGGGGTGAGAAGCCTTAGACGACTTGCGGAGCGGAGTTGATATAATAGGAATAGGTGCAACCTGCATAGGCGGCGATCTGAACAATTTTACAGAGAATCGGTTCTCTCTTCCGGAAGGCTCTGGTCATCCTGAAATTCACGTTCCCATATCTGGTCCTGATGGCGTTTAGTAGAACGACCATCTTTTAGTTGACACTTGAAGGAAACAGGGCTCGTTCTCTCCTGCACCGTTGCAGGAATCCACTTTGGTCCAGCCCCATAGTTGCGAATCATAACTGGATCATTAGGTTGCGCTCCATAACTCTCCTTTTCTTAGTGTCGTAGTACAACTTCTGTTTTTCCTGATGGCGAAAAACACGTTGTTGTAACGTTTCGTTTGGACGTAACAGCTCGAAAACTGAACGAATTCCCCGGCCAATCATGAGTTTAGAAGGAGACACCCCCGTTGTTGTGTGAGGTGTTAGTCGATATTTAAACAAAAATTTATCCAACACCACTTGCATTTCTTCCCCATAAGAATGACGCAAGGCCGACTTGAAAGTACGGACCATGTTTCCGCGAGACCGTTAGTAGACGGGTGAAAAACACTAGACCGGACATGTTTAATGCCATTTAGGTGGACAAAAGAATGAAATTCTTCACTGATAAAACAAGTACCATTGTCGGAAACCAGAACTACGGGTAAACCCCATCGAGCGAAACACGAACGGAGTAAGCGAATAGTGACACCCGAAGTCGTGGAAGTGGTTGGAAAAATTTGAACCCACTTAGAGTAGGCGTCCACAATGACTAGGAAATAAGTATTATTTATAGGACCTGCATAGTCAACATGGATCCTATGCCAAGGTATAGTAGGCCATTCCCACGGATGAAGTGGACTTTTCCTTGGAAGATCTCTGTTCTCTTGGCGGCAGTTTTGACAGAAACGAACCAATGTGTTCAGCGTGAAGTTCCTTCACTAAATTCGACCTGCCTTCATTCTGAATTATCACTCTGTGGCCCCATAAGAGACAGCCATTTTGAATCGAGAGTCCAGACTGACGTTGATAAAAAGGCTGTAATTCACTCTCAACCTTAGTAGGCCAACCAACTGAGCAGTACTGGATGACCCTAGACAGAATAGGGTCTGATTTTGTCCACTGCTCTATCTGTACTGCAGTTACTGGTGTGGATTCCAAAAACTCCACCAAGTGAACCCATTCTGTAGGTATTTGGATTTTCTAAAGGCAACCTACTTAAAGCATCAGCCGTACCTAGAAGTTTGCCTGACCGAGGCTTGTAGAATCAGTGCCCATCGTTGAACCCTACCTGAGGCCATAACTGGAATATTTTTATTAGGTGAAAATAAACTTAAAAGAGGCTTATGGTCAGTAATTAGTTTGGATTCATGACCCCCATAAATAGAAATTAAATTTTTTTACTGCAAATACTAAGGCTAAGGCTTCACGTTCAAGTTGTGCATATCGCCTTTCAGTCTCATTTAGTGTTCTAGAAGCAACACAGATGGCCTATCTACACCATCAATGTGGTGAGATAACACTGCCCCAATTCCATGAGAACTACTATCTGCTGAAATTGAGAGGAAGTTTAGGATCATAATCCACTAGGAGAGTGGACTTTAGTAGTACATCCCTGGAAGCCTCAAATGCTTCCTTTTGGGTTTTCTCCCATCTCCACTGTTCCCCAGATCGTAATAACTAATTTAGGAGTTCAAGGAAAGTCGATGCATTAGGCAAAAATTTCCTATAAAAGTTTAGGAGACCTAAATAAGCTTATAACTGTGTGATGTTTTGTGAAGGTGGTGCATTTTTTATTGCTTCTAGTTTATCCACCATTGGATGAATGCCTGAGGCATCTATGCCGAACCCTAAATATGAAACCTCATTAGTGACCCAAGAACACTTTTCTTTCTTTAGCTTAAGTCCGGCATCTCGGAATCTTTTTAGAACTGTGGTTAATCTATATATTGTACCTATATAGGCCTCGATGCGTATTTATGATAGTTAGCTCTTTAGAATTTTCATCTAAACTTAGTTGAGCATAGGCTTGGGACATATCTAGTTTTGTTAAATATTTACCCCCAGTAAGAGATAAATAATTCATCAGGCTTGGGTATAGGATAGCAATTTAGAAGAACTGCTCTTTTTGCTGTTAAACGGTAATCCCCACACAACCGCACTGACTTGTCAGATTTTAGTACAGGAACTGCCGGAGCAGCCCACTTAGCGTGTGTGACTGGTTCGATAATTTTATCTTTGAGCAGCCTGTTAATTTCTAAATCTACTTTCTCCCGCAGTGCAGGGCCGGATTAAGGTTGCGCGGGGCCCGCGGCACATTCGTAATCGGGGCCCCTTGCCTCTGCTACGTCGTAACCAGTAGAGCTCATAATTCTACTGCTGCAAACCTGCAAAATGAAGACGTGAAAATTCCATTAAAAAATCGCAAAATTGGAAAAAAAAAAAAAAAATTACAAAAATGATGACTTGCAATATAAAGATCAGTGATTACCGGTTACTAGCTCGGACGAAAGCGTCAATAATCTGCAGCGCAATCGCAACAACGGCTGCAGCGATAGACGCTGTGATCGTGACATGTACAGTGTGCTTGTGCGCGTGGGGTGTGCTGCGAGATGCATTCGCAGCGCGGGGCCCCTGAAAGCAAGGGACCGGCGGCATATGCCGCTTTTGCCATATGGTTAATCCGGCCCTGCCGCAGTGCATGTGCAATTGAACGAGCTTTACAAAATTTTGGATCTACATTAGGGTCTACCTCTATACAGACCTGATGGCCTTTTAGTTTGCCTACTTCAGGCCAAAAAAGAGAAGAAAACTCCCTTAACAATGAGTCTAGGTCAGACGGATATGCGAGTGTATGTATGCACATCTGCCCGACCCTTTGGCAAAATTTTGTCAATGGCATTTTCAAAGCATCAATCCAATCACGGCCTCGTAGAGTAGACCCTTGCTCATCCACCACTAAAAGAGTTAAGGGATAAGACAAAGTTTTCTTGTTGAGTGTAACTGTGATGGATGTGTCTCCACAAATAGGTATTTGTATGTCCCCATATTTTTTTAGTATTGTTTTAGATGCATGTAGTTTAGGTGTCTTTTTGAAAGTTTTGTCAAAAACTGTTTTGGACATGACAGTTCGGGCAGCACCTGTATCTAGTTCTAGAGGAACTGTAATTCCATTTAGGCCTACCTCTACAATATATGGGCCTGTATTATCACCACTTTGCTGCTCATAAAATAGGTACTCCACTCCAATGTTCGAAGTATTTCCATTCTGAGGACTAGCACTAGAAATGTTATAATTAGAATTTTAACCCCTTGTTTTCTTTGAAAAACAAACTTTAGCTATGTGGCCTATTTTACTACGGTTTTGACAAACTGCTTCTTTAAAAGGACAGTCCTTCTTCCAATGGAGTTTTCCACACCCAGTGTTAGAAAATCTAGAAGAGGAAGAGCCATTGTTGTCCCAAGGCGATATGATGACTAAGCTGATTGATGCAGCATTGTTTGTATATATTAAGTTAAGGTGTATATATATCCATCTCATAATTGTAAGGTTAGTGAAAAATTCACTTAATTTAGAGCTAGCATTTTTGGGCTCTCGTGGCATCATTGTTTGGGCACTCTTGTGGCATCATTTTGGGGGGGGGGGACTGCGCGTCCTTCCTACTCGTTTGTTGAATGCGGCACTTACAGGGCGTGGTCTTACAGAGAGCTCTCTTGCAATTCAGTTTGGATGTTTAGATAGAAGATTGTTGCAGCGTGCAATGGTGCAGGTTGTGTTGTTGTTGCAAGGTTTAGAAAGAAGACCATAAATAGTGCCTCTTTTGTTTTTTATCTTAATTTTATGCAAACATCGAGTCAGCAACCCTGAGGTAGGACCTAATAGGACCTCCAAGTCCGTAAGTTTTTAGTCTAGCTTAACTTGGGTGTAGGTTGAACTGGCCCTTCAGAACTTGGCCGTTGACGGCTCAGCTGGGATTCTGAACCCAATAAAATAAAAAATAACACCCAGTACATGGCTTGGAAGGCTTTTCCTCCTGTTTAGCGTTCGAATTAGTAGGTTTAGTCGTATTTGCCGCATACCTTTCATTTGTTTGTCTAGTAGGCTCATTAGATCTGCCAGGCCTAGAAGATTTAAAGCTATTTACGTGTTGGGCTTTACTAATGTGACTGCCAAAAGCTCTAACATCTTTAGCAGCTGCTTCCCTAGCCGCAGCTATTTCTACGGTCTGACTAAAAGTTAGGTCTTGTATAGCTGTAGTCCTGTAGACTCTTGAGACCCATTACAAACCTAACTCTCATCATTTCGTCTAATTTGTCCCCAAATTTACAAGTACGGCTATGGGCTTTTATACCTGCAACAAACTCTGCAATGCTTTCATTCACAGTCTGATGCCTCGAATAAAATTTGAAACGTTCATAGATGAGAACTACTCGGGATTTTTTAGTGATTGGTTAAGGCCTTTACCAATTCACTATAGGTGCACGTTTCAGGTGCTTTAGGAGCAATTAGGTCCATAACTAAGCCAAACGTTTTAGGGCCTATTATAGTTAAGAAGCATCAGGAATGGAATTTGCCTCGAAAAACAACCTCACACTAGTGGCATAAGCTTCGAAGTCCTCCCCAGAGTCTTCGTAGGGGTTTATATGGCCAATCACCGACATGCTAAAACAAAACCGATTTAGGCCAAATAACGTGAGGTAGGTTAGATAGGTTTTTAAATTTGATCTAGTTACTCCCCAGTTCGGGCTGAATAGTAAATTGTATTAGAGTTAGGGCTGAGTAGGAATTAGTATTAGAGTTAGGGCTGAGTAGGAATTAGTATTAGAGTTAGGCCAGAGTGACCTAAGCTATAGTACGGTAGCTTACCCACACAAACCAACCAAGTCGAACGATCCACCTAGGCTAGGCTACGTCCAATTTTCCAAACAACCAAACTAAATCCAATAAGCCAAATTTAATTCCATCCTCGTCGACAAATGTAATAACTTGGGGTTGGTGACCCCGCTAAGTTACTAGGTTTCTAAACAACAACAAAGGCACTTACCGGTGTTTTGATTTAGATTTTCTTTAGGGCCTACCATAGATTTCCAGCGTCCCACAAAGCAACCTACCTAAATTCTCTAACTTTACTAATTTAGAATCTATAGACATTACCCCTAACTGATATAATTATTAGACAACTTTCTACTCATTTTGTCACTTTAGAAACCTCACCAAATTAAACTTAGCACCAACGATTTAGTCAGTTGTAAATAATCATGCTGTTAGTTCAGCCCAAACAAACGAACAGGCTGCGTTCCACTGTTTATCCTTTTGTGCTGCCATTCAGCTTTCTTTTAGTGACTTCCCTTTAGTGACTTTTAGACTATATACATATATATATATATATATATATATATATATTACACACACACACACGTCACCTCAGGGGGGATAGACTAAACATATGACTAAATGTAGAATGCTCTGAGGAGCTACTAATTAATGACTCAGAAATCTGGAAGGTTATTCATAAGCTAGAATTCAGGGATTCCCAAAGTGGTCTGTACAGACCCCCAGGGGTCTGTAGGAAGCTTCCAGGGGGTCTCTAAGCTTTTGGAAAAATAGTAACATTAACTATATTAAAATAAATTTCCATTAATTTTTTTTTCTTATACCAAAATCTGTCCGCACATTAATAATTGCCGTACACCTTTCATCTGGCAACATCTGGCATTTATCATTTGGGAAATTGTAGCAGCTGCGGCTGAGTGAGAGCTTCCGCTCAGTTAGTAGGCTTTTGATATTTGCGTGGGTGTTTGCGTCCATTTAAAAGAGTGATTATATAATTAGGCTGAGTAATATGCACAAAAAGTTTTCTTAATTACTTATATTAAATAGTGTAATTATCTTTACTGGATTATATATATACACAAAGAATTAAATTGCTTCATTATATTAACATTCCATAGTCTGTGTTAAGATCTCAAATGAGAAACCCCTGATCATGAGTATACCAAAGAGAAAATGTCGCCAATACTCGGTAGAATATTTAAAATTTGGATTTATAGCTTCTCCCACTAATGAACAAAGACCAATGTGTCTTGTGTGTGAAAAAACATTTTGTAACGATGCCATGAAGCCATCGAAAATGAAAGAACATTTAGAAAAACAACACTCTGATAAAAGAGACAAAGATCTTATATATTTTAAAACAATGAAAGAACGATTTGTAAATCAAGCAACACTGAAACCTTTATAAAATCATCTACAATGCCATCATCAATTGACGGAGCAGAAGCATCATATAAAATTTCTCTCTTAATTGCTAAAAAAAGTAAGCCACATACTCTTGGCGAAGAAATAATTTTACCTTCCATAAAGATAGCAATAGAGACCGTCATGAAAATTGATGGTAATCCAGTTTTAAAGAGTATCCCTCTGAGCAATAATACAGTGCAGCGTCGGATTGCTGAGATGGCGAATGATGTTGAAACTACAGTTAATTCTGAATTACAACAGGCTAAGTTTGCTTTGCAGTTAGATGAGTCAACATTTGGAAGTGAAAATATTCTAATGGCCTATGTAAGATATTACAGTGTGAGTAAAAACTGTATGATCGACGAATTCCTATTCGCCAAATCTTTGAAAACTGACTCCAAAGGTGAATCAATTTTTGCTTGTTTGCAGCAATATCTTGAGAAGTATGACATTCCCTTTAATAATATAACTGCAATAGCAACTGATGGGGCTCAAGCTATGGTTGGTAAATATAGAGGATTTTTAGGTTTAGTAAAGAAAATAATTTCAGAAGTTCATACAGTGCACTGTGTCTTACATAGACAACATCTAATAGCAAAAAACATAACTGGAGAGCTTAATGCTGTTTTGGAAATTTGCATAAAAGTAATTAATAAAATAAAAGCAAATGCACTTAATAGTCGGCTATTCGCATTATTATGCGAAGAAAATGACGAAAAGTTCCGCCAATTACTCCTTCATACAGAGGTAAGATGGTTATCAAAAGGTAACTGTCTGCAAAGACTTGTAGATCTTTTCAAAATTCTTGTCTGAGCGTAATGAATCACTCGCTGATACATTAACGAAATGCAAGAACCACCTCTTTTATCTTGGGGATATATTTTCAAAATTCAATTAATCACAGAAAAAACTGCAAGGCAAAGACATAACTATCATACAAACTCGTACCATTATTTTGGGATTTAAAGAAAAGCTAATGCTGTACAAAACTTCATTGGCTCGTCGAAATTTTAACTTTTTCCCAAATATGTCATCTTTAGAGCAGGAAGCTCCAGGAAACTTTTCAGATGACGATATACGTGTTTATGTCGCTCACCTTGAAAGCTTAACAGAGGATTTTAAAACTCGTTTCAAGGATCTCGAAAATATGGTAGTTCCAAAGTGGATCATTTCTCCATTTGATACAAACAGTGATGTTACAGATTTGGAGTTTGATCTGCAAGAAGAAATCATCCAAATGAAAGTTGACATTGAAGCTAAATCACTTTACTCAAATGAAAGTCTTAGTGGATTTTGGCGCAATAAAAAACTTGCAGAAAACTATCCCAAATTGCAAAAAGTTGCTGAACCTTTTTTGTTAGCTTTTCTTCGTTCATATATGGTAGAAGCTGGATTTAGTCATGCTACCAGTATCTTAACCAAGCAGAGAAATCGACTTGACCTTGAAAATAATGGCGATTTGAGATTGAAACTCACTAATCTGGAACCAAATATTCCTTCACTTTTAAATGCCCATCAACCTCACCCTTCACACTAGACATTCGGTAAGTGTTTATTAAACTGGTTTAATGAGCGTAGAATGTTTAATTTTACATTAATTTAAAAGCTATCTACTGTATGTTTATGAAATATACTATAGTTTGTAACTGAATTCATAATTTTTTTTGTGGGGGTCTATGTCCGTACGGAATTAATATTTAGGGGTCCTTTGTGGTAAAAGTTTGGGAACCCCTGAGCTAGATGATAACAAAAGTTGTGGCCTAGATGGCATACAAACAGCACATTTAAAATACTGTAATGTAGCGCTCGTATAATCTCTATGCTTGCAATGTGTTTCACAAGCTGTATGATACATGGGTACTTGCCACAGTCCATTTTGTCAGTTTTATTGTTGCCAGTTGTTAAAAATAAGGGTGCTAGTATCTGTGATAACAATAATTATAGGCCAATAGCACTTGCCATTATACTTTTCTAAGGTGTTAGAATATCTAACTTATAATAGGATAAGTACTCACTTGCAGACTTATGACAATCAGTTTGGCTTTTGAGTGAAACATGGTATAAACGTGTATTTATATGCTAAAGAAAGCCATCCTAAAGTACAAGATGTCAAGTAGCAATGTATATTCCTGTTTTTTGGATGCATCAAAAGCATATGATAGAGTTAACCATCACAAACTTTTCAAGAAACTCTTGTGTCGAGGGGTACCTAAATATATTCTTAGGATACTTGTATTCTGGTATACAGAGCAAACCATGTTTGTAAAATGGAAAAGCACTGTATCACCAGGTTTTAAGGTAACTAATGGTGTGAGGCAAGGGGGTATATTATCACCCTATCTTTTCTGTATATACATGGATGACCTTACCAATGAACTAAACTGCACGTACTGGCTGTGTCATTGGAAAGGAAAAAATTAATCATTTAATGTATGCTGATGACCTTGTTCTTCTGTCACCTTCTTCCCATGGGCTGAGAGTACTATTGAGAGATATGTGAACAATATGGTATAGAAAATGACGTCACCTATAATGGGGCAAAGAGTTGTATTTTGAGTGTTAAGTGTAATCTACTAAAATATGTATCATGTGGGTCTTTTGAAATAAATGGTCAGACAATACCTGTCAAAGACACATGTAAATATTAGGTCATGTAATTACTCACGAGCTGTGAGATGAACTTGATATTGAGAGGCAACGTAAAAAGCTGTATGTACAAGGTAACATGCTAGTAAGGAAATTTGGTATGTGTTCAGCATCAGTTAAAACTTATCTTTTTAGAATTTACTGTACAGCATGGTATACATCCCATCTGTAGTGGAACTATACAAAAACTGCTATGAATAAACTCTCTGTTGCTTATAATATTTTCTGGATGGTATTTAGGGAACCAAAATGGTGCAGTGCCAGTTTTATGTTTACTACGTGTAATTTACCTACCAGCCAAATGTTAATCTGGAAGAATATACAGTATATAATTTCATTACTATACAGTATATGGCAGTCTTGGTTCAGACAACTGCTGGTTTACAATACCTTACTTTTGTAATGTAGCAAAGATTATATATGCATACTAAGTTGTGTTATAATAAGATTGTATTTGTATGTCAGGTTAAATGGCTATACTGGCCTTATTTTTTTGTACTTGTATGTTAGGCTAAGTGGCTATGTTGGCCTTATTTTTGTATTACATTCAGTGTATAATACATAAGATTGTACTTGTATGTTAGAGTAAGTGGTTATGGATTGTGAATGACCCTCACTAAAGATGTTTTGTGTTGTTGTTTGTTTGTTTTGTTATTGACAGTTTGTTCCAGTCAGATTCTCTTTCTTAAACTGCTATATTGTTCGTTTTATAGTCTTAGTTTAATAAAATATTTTGGTCAGCCACAAAAATTAAGGATAATATGAGTTTCATCGTACTCAGAATATAAAAAGCAAATATAATTATAAAAAATTAAAGCATAATTTTCTCATCATTTTCATATAAGTCACTATGCTCGCAGTTGCGTCCTTATCAAATTATGTAGATTTGAATATTATGACAGTTTTGAGACATTTTTTTCCCGCCCTTCCAATATTTGATTGGTGACGTCATGAGAACATGATATATAAGCTAGGCTTTTTAAGTTACTAGTTCCACTTCTGTTAGTTTTTCATAGATGTTGGTCGCGATGACATGTGAAGGGTGCGAGTATTATTTTGAGGATTTAATATACGAAGTGCATTCTAATGACTCCCAAGCAATAGAAATATTTACAAAACACAATATTTTACCATCGACCTGTAGTAGAATCTCGCCGTGGATTTAAGTGCAACGCGTATTCGAAAATTGATACTCTAGGTTAGGTAGGGTTAGGTTAGGTTAGGTTAATTAATACCAAAATACATTTTCCTAGTAATATTTGGTGTTTTGCTTAGATTTTGACCTCTATTTCCCTTGAAAATGAGCCAAACTTCAAAGTACTATAACTTTGTTGGATCTCATTTCCGAGGAAAATGGAGGTCAGATTTGAACATATCACATCAAATACTACTAGAAAAATGTATTTTGGTGTGTAAAATGACTGAGTTACTCTTTATACATAATTACCAAGGTTATTATGTATTTTATCACACTCAGTCATTTTACACACCAAAATACATTTTTCTAGTAGTATTTGATGTGATTTGTTCAAATATGACCTCCATTTCCGTTGGAAATGAGATCCAACAAAGTTATAGTACTTTGAAGTTTGGCTCATTTTCAAGGGAAATGGAAGTCAAAATCAAAGCAAAACACATCAAATATTACTAGAAAAATGTATTTTGGTATTAATTAACCTAACCTAACCTTACCTAACCTAACCTAACCCTGGCTAAACGAGCCTAACCCTGGCTAAACGAGCTCTCGTCTGTATCCACCACCTAATCCATAATAAGGTAATACTCTAGGCTCGTTTAGCCAGGGTTAGGCTCGTTTAGCCAGGGTTAGGCTCGTTTAGCCAGGTTAGGCTCGTTAGCCACGGTTAGGTTAGGTTAGGTTAGGTTAATTAATACCAAAATACATTTTCCTAGTAATATTTGATGTGTTTTGCTTAGATTTTGACTTCCATTTCCCTTGAAAATGAGCCAAACTTCAAAGTACTATAACTTTGTTGGATCTCATTTCCGACGGAAATGGAGGTCATATTTGAACAAATCACATCAAATACTACTAGAAAAATGTATTTTGGTGTGTAAAATGACTGAGTGTGATAAAATACATAATAACCATTACCAAAATTAATCATGATGACTAAAATTTTGCACTGTTTGGGTGCAAAACTTACTATAATTTATGCAGCAGTGGTTTTATTTACAAAAATATAATTCGATAAAATTTCTCTGTAATTTTGCACTAAATCGCAAATAGTTTATGCTTTAATCGCTTTAAATCGTTTTCTTTAAAAGTTATTTTTTAAGAAAATTATTTAAAGTAAGTTAAACGTAAACTATTTGCAACTTATTTTAAAAGAATATGGAGAAGTTTTATCGAATTGGAATTACTGTACATTTTGGTAAGTAAAAACCACTGTATAGGTTATAGTAAACTTTATACCAACAGAAAACTTAAACTTTAGCCATAATAATTCATTTCTTTGGCTGACGAAAATATTTTCCTCGTCTTGGACCGTACACATTATAAGATTTATTTAGGTATATTTTGTTTAGAGATATCGTTAGTTTTAATTTTTGTGAAATTTTTGGTAAGACTTGTAGTTCGGTAAAAACTTACAAAAATGCTGGGTGGCTGGTTACCTTCTTAAAAAGTGCTGGCGGTGAATGTGTTAATATTTATTACTACTTATTCGGTCCGGTGTTAGTGTCTCCGAGCAACATATTTTTGATAGAGTTTAGCACAAATCCTTAACTTCCAAACTGCCCTCCTTCGGTTTCTACACTTCTATTTTTGCCTTCATCTCTGATTTCCTTTGTGGCAGATCTATAGCAGCGGTTGTAGATGCCGACTGTTCTTCTCCTACAGCAATTAATAGTGGTGTTCCTCAGGGCTCGGTCCTGTCACCCACTCTCGTCCTTTTATTCATATACAGGGTGTACATAAAGTCAGGATCTATTTTTGTGAAGCAATTGGAAATTATATGGAATTCAATCATAAAATGATAAAGTGGTAACATTTATTAAATAATTAAGAGTAGGATTCGACGTGACGCCCATCAGTATCCCTGCACAGCTCAAATCGTTCCGCAGCATTTCTAAGCACATTCTGGAGCATTTGCGGGGTTATGTTATCTGCAGCAGTTCGTATACGTGTACGTAAGTTTTCAAGACTCGTAATCTTCGTCTGATAGACGTGCGATTTGATAAAGCCCCATGCAAAGAAATCTAAAGGGGTTAAATCTGGTGATCTCGCTGGCCAAGGTCTGTTGCTTCCGCGTCCGATCCAGCGATTTGGAAAACGTCCATTTAGATAATCCTTATGAAAAAACTATATAGGGCTATGGGTTGATTGCCTGTGCCCTCATCCGCTGAAAATTTCCAGCAGATTTCAGTGGAGGGTTACCGACAAAAGCCCTATGCTTTTTCGTTAGAGAGTTATGAATATGTAGGTGTTTAAAGGACCTTTTTATATTTAAGTGATTACGGTAATTCTAGCGTCGGGATTTGCGCGACGTACAGTATACTAGAATGAAAATAATTTGCCTCACCTTATTTTTGTTGGGTCTTTGTTTGCTTCGATGTAGGGCGTTACGATCATCTTCGGTGTAGGGCCGCCACGATCGAGTTTCGCGACGAATTTACTTAAGGTAATTAATATAGGCAGTCACTATATAAACCCCTGAAGGAATAGGCCTATCCTTTTATCGTCATTAGGTTTTATTATTATAAGGAATTCACTCAGAACTAGAGGGGGGACAAAGACATCCTCCCAGTTTAAAGCTTCGCTGTAACATAAACAGCCCTGAGAGCCGTTCCTTGGTTCTGGTGTATTATTTGCCGAACTAGCATGATTTTGTTGTGTCTACTACCTTTTGGTAGACTAAATAATAAATTGGGTTTTCTTGTTGCTATGTGGGGCTGATTCATACGTACAGGTTCTTTGTACGTATGGCAATTCAATTATTTCATTCCCAATAGGCTATGTCGCCAATCCCGAGGCAATTTTGTATAGATATTTAATTCAATTAATTAATAATTTATATTTAATTATGAAATAAATGTACCACATATGATACCATGTTGTGAGTGCGTATAGTTTTTTCCATATACTGGGGGGGGGCGGAGAAAAATTTGTATGTTATAGATCAAAATTTTTTGACAAACTGTGTAAAACATGTAAAATGGATCAAAAGAATGAAGTAGAAATTTAGGAAGAGAGAGGTTACTCAAGACCTATTCAAATATGAAAGTTCAAGAGGCCAACTTCTCAAGTTTAGTTAAAGTTATGTCAATCAGTTTGACTCCCTTTAGGTATAGGAAATTTATGGGATTAAAGTAAAGTTATTAAGCATTTTAACTTTGCTCAGTTTGTGTAAGTTTTATAAGTCACCAGTCTTAATTTTTTCTTGTAAAAGTTTTCTGGCTTTCAAAGCAGTCTTTCTTTGAGGCCTGTCTGGTTTAGTCTGAGTTACATCAGGCACATTGAGAGATTCCTCCCCAATAGTATCCTGATCCATCCTTTGGGGTAATGGTTCTAATTTAGCCCCACACTCCAAAGGATATAGTAATGTGATATCTCTGGTGGTTTCACCAGTTGCTGTTTTCAGTTTTACAACCCTGGTAACTTCGTCTTCACCAGTTTTGAGTTCCAAGACTTTTCCCATTGACCAATGTTGTCTTGGTGTTTTGTCATGTATCAACACAATGTCCCCAATTTTGACTGAATCATTCCAACTTTGTTTTGTTAATTGTTTATGTCTTTCTCTAAGACTTGTTAAGTATTCTTCTCTCCATTTTGTTATAAATTGAGTCTTGATTTGTGTCAAATGTTGGTATTTTGTGTTGAGTCCTTTGTGTCCTATTTCCCAATCTGGATCCTCTGTATTGTTATGTTCAGATTCTGGTAACATGTTTACTGTTTCTCCCTTAATTAGGTGGTTTGGTGTGAGAGGTTCTGGCTCATTAATACCATCTCCCACATAAGTTAATGGTCTGTTGTTGACAACATTTTCAATTTCTGACAGAATAGTCATGAGTTCAAAAAGTTGTAGATGTTTTGTCCCAATAGTCTTTTTAAGGCAGTTCTTTATAGTTTGTATGTTTCTTTCCCAAATTGAACCATACCATGGTGTATTAACAGGAATGTACTTCCAGGTTATGTTGTTTGGTTAAATGAGTTTGTACTGTTTCACTGTCACAAATCTGATGAATAATTCTTTCACCAGATTTGAAGTATGTGGCATTGTCTGACCATATAGTTTTGGGTACAGAATTGTGTGCACAAAATCGTCTGAAAGCAGCAATAAAAGCTTCTGCTGTCAGATCTTCTACTATGTCTAGACATATGGCACGTGTGGCAGCACAGGTGAAGAGTACAATGTACACTTTGTATTCCTTTGAATCCATTTTGTCTCCAAAACTCACATTTACCGCTCCAGTGTAGTCAATACCCGTGGTTTCAAATGGTCGAGTAAATGTTACTCGTTCCACAGGTAGGTCTGGAGGGCTTGGGGTCTTAAAGGGTCGTGAATGGATACGTTTACAAGGAATGCATGTGTTTAAAATTTTCTTTGTTTCAGTTCTACCCTTTGGTAGCCAGTAAGTCTTTCTCAGCTCTGTCAGGGTTTGTGGGACTCCCATGTGGTGTATTTTGTTGTGGGTATCCCTGATGATGAGTTTTGTGAAGTGATTTCTCCTTGGAAGAAGAATTGGGTGCTTAGAGTTGTAAGTCAAAGTTGACTTGTTAAGCCTTCCTTTACACCTTATCAGACCCTCTGTATCCAGGTACAGATTTAGATCCATGACAAGTGAAGGAATACCTTTGTTTAATGTGCTACTGGACCTAAGATACTTCAACTCCTTGTCAAATTCTGAAGCTTGTATCTGTTTGAGCCAGTATTTTGTTGCAGTTTCTGTTAAGTTAGAAAAGGCCTTCTGAGGACAGTGTTTGAGAAGGTAGCTATTGACAAACTTGCAGCAATAGACTGTAATTCTCAAGAGTTTGCTTAGGTCTGAATAAAGGTGATAGTCAAATATAGGTTTGTCCTCAGTGATCTTTTCAGTTGTTGTAGAGTTGAGTGTGAGGTTAACTACTTTGGCTGGCCAAAGATCCTCACATGTTAGCCATTCGGGCCCTTCATACCAGATTTTATTTGTTTTCAACAGCTTGTAAGAGAGCCCTCTTGTCAAAAAGTCTGCAGGATTCTCCTTTGTTTTTATGTACCTAAATTTGATACCAAGGTTTGTGTTTGCAGTTTTGATTTCTGTTAGTCTGTTTTTCACAAATATGTTTTTGCAAGAAGTTGTTTCTGTGTTGGTCACCCATGTTAGACAAATTTGGCTGTCTGTTCTTAAGTAAATGTTTGTTATGTCAACTTCTTTATATACTTGTGAAAGAAAGTTTGCTGTTTTTGCTCCCAATGAGACAGCTAATAATTCAAGTTGTGGTACAGTTTTCTTTTGGTTTAAGGGTGCCACTTTTGCCTTTGAATAAACCAAGTTACTTTCATTTTCACTTGTTAAATAGGCCCAACACCCATAGGCTTGTGTGCTGGCATCTGTAAAAATGTGTAGTGTTTGCGATTTCAATCTGTAGCCAGCACATCTTGGTACGTAGATGTCTTGAACTTTGTTCAAGTCTGTGGCTAATTTTTTCCAATGAAGTTGGTCTTCCACTGAAAGTGGTTCATCCCAATCAATTTTCTTTTTCCATAAGTTTTGCAAAAGGGTTTTGGATCTTATGGTTGCTGGTAAATATAATCCAATGGGGTCGAAAATTTTGGATGATTCTGAAAGCACTTGTCTTTTTGTATCGGCATTTGGATTCAAGTTATAACTCTTTGTGCAAAGAGTGTCATCGTGTTCGGAATTCTGTTTTAAAAACCAAAGCATTCCAAGTGTTTTCGTGTAATTGTTTGGTTCAATGTTCCCATTGTTGTCTTTTGTTATTTGTTCATTTAATTTAGGAGAATTAGAAAGAGTTTGTACTGTATTCAAACCTCCTACCACTTCAGACTAGTCAATACCCGTAGTTTTAGTGGAGTAAATTTACTCCTCCACAGGTAGATCTGGAGGGCTTGGGGCTTTGAATCCTGTACTGTTTTTGTGTTGTTTGGCCTATGGCCAAGGGAGGCCACAAGACCCTTTTTGTTTGGTCTCTGGCCAAAGGAGGCCACAAGACCCTTGTTGTTTGGTCTCTGGCCAAGGGAGGCCACAAGACCAATGTTGTTTGGTCTCTGGCCAAGGGAGGCCACAAGACCCTTGTTGTTTGGTCTCTGGCCAAGGGAGGCCTCAAGACCCTTGATGAATATGTTGGGCTATGGCCAAGGAGGCCATCAGCCCTTGATGAATATGTTGGGCTATGGCCAAGTGAGCCATCAGCCCTTGATGAATATGTTGGGCTATGGCCAAGGTAGCCATCAGCCCTTGATGAATTGTTGGGCTATGGCCAAGGTAGGCCAAGCCCTTTGATGAATTTGTTGGGCTATGGCCAAGGTAGGCCATCAGCCCTTTGATGAATTTGTTGGGCTATGGCCAAGGTAGGCCATCAGCCCTTTGATGAATTTGTTGGGCTATGGCCAAGGTAGGCCAAGCCCTTTGATGAATTTGTTGGGCTATGGCCAAGGGTAGGCCATCAGCCCTTTGATGAATTTGTTGGGCTATGGCCAAGGTAGGCCATCAGCCCTTTGATGAATTTGTTGGGCTATGGCCAAGGGTAGGCCATCACCCTTTGATGAATTTGTTGGGCTATGGCCAAGGGTAGGCCATCACCCTTTGATGAATTTGTTGGGCTATGGCCAAGGTAGGCCAAGCCCTTTGATGAATTTGTTGGGCTATGGCCAAGGTAGGCCATCAGCCCTTTGATGAATTTGTTGGGCTATGGCCAAGGTAGGCCATCAGCCCTTTGATGAATTTGTTGGGCTATGGCCAAGGTAGGCCATCAGCCCTTTGATGAATTTGTTGGGCTATGGCCAAGGGTAGGCCATCAGCCCTTTGATGAATTTGTTGGGCTATGGCCAAGGTAGGCCAAGGCCCTTTGGAGTAGAGTAGTTTGTTTGTACGTGTCACTGTCTAACCATATAATTTTTGGCACAAAATTATGTGCACAGAATCAGAGCGCAGCAATAAAAGCTTTTACTCTCCGATCCTTGGTTATGTTTAGACAGGTTGTTGTGTTTGAGACACATTTAAAGAGTAGTGTGTGTGTGTGTGTGTTGTGTGTGTGTGTGTATGTGTGTGTGTATCATTCCTCCGAATCCAGTTGGTCTTCAAAACTTGGATTCACCACTCCAATGAAATTAATACCCGTAGTTATGAATGAGTAAATGTTGTATATCCTACAGGTAGGTCTGGAAGGTTTGGGGTTTTGAAGGAATCCAATCTGTTTGCAAGGAATGTATGTGTCTGTTGATGAAATCTGTTGTGATTCTTCCTTTAAAAGAAGAATTGGATGTTTGGAGTCGTATGTATATTTTTATATACTGTACCGTACGTATGTGTGTAAATGTGTATTTTGTTATAGGGTTTTATTTTTGGGTTTTGGGTTTGGTTAATCAATTTGGCTGAGTAAAGATCCTCAAACGTTGCATTTGAGACCCTTATATCAAGCCTTGTCTGTTTTATGCCTATATGTCAAATTGGAATAGGTTGGGCCTATATTGGTCAAATAGGAATTGGAATAGGTTGGGCCTATATTGGTCAAATAGGACTTGGAATAGGTTGGGCCTATATGTCAAATAGGACTCAGAATAGGTTGGGCCTATATGTCAAATAGGACTTCGAATAGGTAATAGGTTGGGCCTATATTGGTCAAATAGGACTTGGAATAGGTTGGGCCTATATGTCAAATAGGACTTGGAATAGGTTGGGCCTATATGTCAAATAGGACTTCGAATAGGTAATAGGTTGGGCCTATATGTCAAATAGGACTTCGAATAGGTAATAGGTTGGGCCTATATGTCAAATAGGACTTGGTATGCCTATATGTCAAATAGGACTTGGTATAGGGTTACGAATAGGTGTTAGGTGGGTGTAGGTTTGAATTTGTGCAATTGCTTTAGGTCTTTGTGATGTTACAGATCTGAGTCGAATTTTGTGATGTTACAGTTCGAGTCGAATTTTGTGATGTTACAGTTCGAGTCGAATTTTGTGATGTTACAGTTCGAGTCGAATTTTGTGATGTTAATGAGTAAGTTAAATTGCTGAAATAAATTTTATAACCTACACCACAGGTTCAATTATAAATTTAGTGTTTTTAGTTAGGATAGGCCTTGAGTGTAAAGAGTAAGGCCTACTTTAAGAGGTAGGCCTATTATGTAAGGTAAAGTTAGGTGGGCCTACTAAATAGGCCTATTTGTTGGGCCTACCAAGTACGCTTATGTTTGGGCCTATTATTTTATAGGACCTCAAATGAGTTAAGCCTGTTAAATTAACAAGGCTTAGTTTTGAATTTGAAGAGTAGGACCTATTAAATAGGCTTAAGGTAATTAATATAGGCAGTCACTATATAAACCCCTGAAGGAATAGGCCTATCCTTTTATCGTCATTAGGTTTTATTATTATAAGGAATTCACTCAGAACTAGAGGGGGGACAAAGACATCCTCCCAGTTTAAAGCTTCGCTGTAACATAAACAGCCCTGAGAGCCGTTCCTTGGTTCTGGTGTATTATTTGCCGAACTAGCATGATTTTGTTGTGTCTACTACCTTTTGGTAGACTAAATAATAAATTGGGTTTTCTTGTTGCTATGTGGGGCTGATTCATACGTACAGGTTCTTTGTACGTATGGCAATTCAATTATTTCATTCCCAATAGGCTATGTCGCCAATCCCGAGGCAATTTTGTATAGATATTTAATTCAATTAATTAATAATTTATATTTAATTATGAAATAAATGTACCACATATGATACCATGTTGTGAGTGCGTATAGTTTTTCCATAATCCTGAACAATTTTGGCATAGTGACAAGGAGCACCATCATGTTGATAGACGACGGTACTAACAATCCTATCCCCAATCAGCTGAGGTTCAAGGAATTGCTGCAACATGTCCAGATAAATAAGCCCCGTAACTGTAGCTTCAGCAAAGAAAAAAGGACCATAAACCTTAGATTTTGTTAAACCCATCCAGACATTAACTTTAGGTGAGTCTCTTTCCCAATTTTGGACGAAATCATTCAGTCTTTCATCTGCCCAAATTCGACAGTTATGGCAATTTACTTTTCCACACGTATGGAAAGTGGCTTCATCACTAAAGAGAATGTTGTCCATTAAATTATCACTCCAGATTTGTTCTACGAGATCAGCACACACAGCACTTCGTCGAGGGAAATCTTCCTCATGTAAATCATGTAAAACCTGCAAATGATAGCTTTTCTTCTGCAAATTAACTTTCAGAATTTTGTGCACAGATGACGTCGGGAGGCCGAGTCTGTGTGATGCAGCACGAACGGACGTACGTGGCTCCTCAGTGATAATTCCGCGTACTGCATTCACGGTAAGATCTGACATACACGGTCGTCCTGATCTTGCTTCATCATTTACAGATCCCGTTCGTTTAAATTTGTTCACGAATTTTCGTATTGTCTTGTCTATTGGCCCCGGCTTATGAAATCTCCTTCTAAACTTCTCTCTGATGTCATTGTATTTCTTTCCCTCGATTCGTCAAATTACTATTGCCACACGCTCTTCTGTATTCATTCTAAGGGCTTCTGAAAAGAAAAATAGAACAAAATAATTATTTCACAAAAATAGATCCTGACTTTATGTACACCCTGTATAATGTTTAAGTCGTAGTTCCTGTCCTGTCACAAAGCGTTCTTCTCAACAGTCACCTTATGCTTCGCATGAGACGGCTATGGCGCACCTAACGTCTGATCTTTTTATTTCTGACTGGATTTTCAATGCTTCAAAACCACAGTTCCTTTATCTGTCTACTCGTCACATTCTTCCCCACGGCTATCCCTTTATCTTCAATAATACACAACTCAATCCTTCTTCTCCTCTTAACATTCTTGGTGTTTCTTTTTTTCGTGATCTCTCCTGGAAAAATCACACATACTCCTATGGAAAAACTATACGCGCTCACAACATATGTGGTACCTTTATTCATAATTAAATATAAATTATTAATTAATTGAATTAAATATCTATACAAAATTGACTCGGGATTGGCGACATAGCCTATTGGGAATGAAATAATTGCCATACGTACAAAGAACCGGTATGTATGCATCGAGCCTCACATAGCAACAAGAAAACCCAATTTATTGTTAGTCTTCAAGAGAGAAGTAGACCAAACAAAACTTTGCCAGATCAGCAAATAATAAAGATCAACGCGAAAAGAAACGGCTCTCAGAGCTGTTTTTGTACAGCGAACGCTTTAAACAGGGAAGATGTGCTTTGGTCGTCCCTAAAGTTCTGAGTGAATTCCTTATAATAAACTTAATAACTACAGATAGGATAGGCCTATACCTACAAGTGTTTATATTGTGACTGCCTATATTTATTACATCAAGTTAACTCATCGCGTAACTCCATTGTTGCGGCCCTACACCGAAAAAGATCGTAACGCCCTATATCGAAGCAAACTAATCCCCAGCAAAAATAAGGTGGGACAATTTCTTTTCGTTCACATATAGGCATCTAAAATCCCGACGCTAAAATTATTGTAAACAATTAAATATAAAGAGGTCCTTTAAAGACCTACATTGACATAACAAACTAACGAAAAAACATAGGGCTTTTGTCGGTAACTCTCCACTCAAATCTGCTGGAAATTTCCAACGGATGAGGGTATGAGGCAATCAACCCATAGCCATATATAGTTTTTTCACATGGTGGCCCGTGTGGGGAACTGACCCCTCTAAAATTTACACTAACACACACAGTGGCTAGGCTTAGCTCATTAGGCCTAACCCCAATTTCAACCATAACCCCACTATAGTTTTTTCATATGGTGGCCTATGCAACTGGGAACCGATCCCTTTACCTTTACACTAACCGAAAACAAAGGCTTGTTCATTTAACAGGCATAACTAATTTTAGGTCCTGTAAAAATAGGCCCACAACATTAAGCCTATTTAATAGGTCCTACTCTTCAAACTCAAAACAAAGCCTTGTTAATTTAACAGGCTTAACTCATTTAAGGTCCTATCAAATAATAGGCCCAAACATAAGCCGATTTAGTAGGCCCACAAAATAGGCCTATTTGGTAGGCCCACCTAACTTTATCTTACATAATAGGCCTACCTCTTAAAGTAGGCCTTACTCTTTACACTCAAGGCCTATCCTAACTAAAAACATTGTACATTTTTAATTCAACCTGTGGCGCAGGTTATATAAAAAACTTATTACAGTAATTTAACTTGCTCAACATCATAAAATTAAACTCAGAACTTTAACACTAACAACAATTATGGAAGACTTGGACAAAAGGGTAAAAAAAACCAGACCAAGAAAGCAAAAACACAGACCTTGGGGCCATGGCACCATCTCAAAACCACAAAAAATTAATGAGGAAAAAATCAGCACGTAAAGGTGTCATCACCAAACTGTACAATGATTACAAACAAAAAGAACCTACAAGATATGATCTTGAAACAACATTAAATTCTATTACTTGTTACAAACAAGAAATTCTCACACTAGATGAAGACATAATTACAGAAATTGATGACACATTTGAACTAACAGATGATGAGTATTTTACTCTCCTACTTGACAATGAAAATTACATTACAAAAATTAACAACTATATTTCTGAAATTCAAAACCAACTTGATGAGTGCAAAAAACAAGACACACATGAAAGCTTCTTAGAAGCTACCAGAAATGCTTCATTTAGCTCTCCCAATGTGGCTGAGGGCAATGAACTAAAATCAAAATTGCCTACACTTGCAGTACCCACTTTTGAGGGTGACAGAGCCAAATTTCAATCTTTTATTGAAAAATTTCATAGCCTTATAGGCAATAAAATCTACATTGAACTATCTGAAAGGCCCTGCCTTAAGATTAGTGGAATCACTGCCAGCCATAGGTACTTCTTATTCTGTAGCAATAGAATTACTTAACAGAAATTACATGAATAAGGATGAAATTATACATGATTTGGCTCTTAAAGTAATGAACATGCGAACCCCAAAAGACAACTATGGTGACCTCTTTGAGTTTTACAGTGAGTTTGAATGTCTCATGGGACAACTTAAAAACAATAATTTAAACATTGCAGAAACAGCTTGGATCATTCAAGCTGTTGTTTTTGAAAAGCCCCCTTCTAAAGTCAAAGAGATATTTCATCAGAGGACAACTGACATATATCCTAGCCTTAATAAGCTAAGAGAAGATTTCCCAACTGTACTTGCACTTTACAAATCAAGTTACACACTCCCAAAATTTAACACAGCAAAAGAAAAAACCAACAATGCAGAAAACCAAAAACCTAACAAAAGATTTCAACACTTACCAGTTACATCAAAACACAACCGCAAAACTCAATTTGCAGAAAATAAAGTGACAGAAAAAAACTCAAAGACCCCTACTCTGCAAAACTTTAATGTAACTACTTTTGAGTATAATCCCACACCATGCAAATTTTGTTTTAGCAGTGAACATTATTCTACAAATTGTCCCAAATACAGACTTTACAGCAAGGTCAAAACGTTGTGAACAACTAAACTTATGCAAAAAATGCACTGGATCAGGGCACCATAAGTCAAACTGCAAATCAAATTTGAAATACAATTGTAAGTTTTGCAACAGTTTTGACCATGTTACCCCTATGTGTAATACACACACAGATATTGGAAAAACTTACAAACATTATGAACAAACATCCAAATCGAACCAAAACAAACAGAAACAAACTCAGAATGCTATGAATGGGCATATCAGTTCATCTAGCATTAACCACAATTCAAAAATTCTTTTACCAACCACAACCTTGGAAATCCAAAACAAAAGGAGACAAATAGTACAGGTTAGGTGTCTTTTAGATACCTGCTCACAACAAACATTTGTAACCAAACAACTGATAGAAAAATTGGAACTTCAGAACCAACAAGGAAATGAAGATCTCTCTATTTCATCATTTATCAATAAAAACCCAGTACAAGCCAGTTTTAAAACTGCAAATATAACTTTAACTCTTGATGGAACATTTGAAACCCTTAAAGTTGTTGTTGTGAACAAAGTAGAACAAGAAAAAATACAAATAGTTGGGTTAAAACAAGCTTTGCTACAACTTCAAAACAAATACACGATAGCTGATAAAACCCTTAATGCATATGTAGTTGATGATATACATATGCTCATGGGGGCTGACTATCTTCATCTGATCCATAGAGGCATCATTAAAATTGGAGATGGAATAGCCATACAAACTCCCACAGGTATTGCACCTTTGGGTGACATAACTAAATACCATCTTACTACTGACACAGAAAACACAGAACTTGAACAAAATTCACACAAAACAAAATCATCACATTCACAAATTTCTGACTATGTGACAAACTCGAACTACAAAAACACTGCCATAATCCCTCATCATTTGAATGAAAATGATTCCACATTGGATGAAGGGTTACAGCAGTTGTGACTATTAGAATCAGTTGGCATAAAGGACAGTACAATTACACATGAAGACCAATTGATGACAGAACAATTTAAGGATACATTACAACACAAAGACAATCAATACTATGTGGAGCTGCCTTGGAAAACACCTTGTCCAGAAATAATGGACAAGTTGAAAGTAGCTAAGGCACATCTGTATAAAAATTACATAAAACTTAAAAATGACAATCTTCTAGAACAATACAACAACATATTCAAAGAACAAATAGAAAGGGGCTTCATTGAAGAAGTTACTGATGAACCCTTTAAAAAACGAGTTTGTCATTATTTAACACACAGGGGAGTTTACAGAGAAGACTCATCCACAACTAAACTAAGAGTAATATACAACTGTAGTTTAAAAGACACAAATTCTGTTAGTTTAAATGATTGTCTCATGGAAGGCCCAAACCTTGTCTCAGATCTTGTAAAAATTCTCCTTTGCTTCCGTTTAGACAGTTATGCCGAGTAGTATAGCCGCAAAAGGGGAGAGTGCAGGAATGTTGCAGGTTATTATGTAATGTTGCAAAGGGGGTGGGGGTTGTTGCGAAGGGGAAGGGGGTTGTTGCAAAGGGGAAGGGGGTTGTTGCAAAAGGGGGTGGGGGTTGTTGCAAAGGGGTGTTGTTGCAAAGGGGGGTGGGGGGAAAACTTGGAGGCGGCGTTATCCCCCAAGAGAAAGGAGGAGGAGGAGAGAAAGGAGGAGAGGTGTTCACCTGGCAGGAGCCAAGTGCACATTAAGACTTCAGCCGAGTTGGCGTTGTTTTATAGGCTCCTAATCAGCCAGTTGGCGTAAATGGCTTGAGTTGCCAGATACCGCGATACCATTGTATACATTATTATAGACTCCTAATCAGCCAGTTGGCTGTAAATGGTTGTCAGATACCTCTTTTTAGCAGTATTATTGCATACATTATTATTATTATATACGCCTAATCAGCCAGTTGGCTGAGTTGCCAGATAGCGCAATGTATTCCGAAGACAGAGTTGCCAGATACCATTGTATACATTATTATAGACTCCTAATCAGCCAGTTGGCTGTAAATGGTTGTCAGATACCTCTTTTTAGCAGTATTATTGCATACATTATTATTATATACGCCTTCTAAGCCAGTTGGCTGAGTTGCCAGATAGCGCAATGTATTCCGAAGACAGAGTTGCCAGATACCATTGTATACACTATTATAGACTCCTAATCAGCCAGTTGGCTGTAAATGGTTGTCAGATACCTCTTTTTAGCAGTATTATTGCATACATTATTATTATATACGCCTAATCAGCCAGTTGGCTGAGTTGCCAGATAGCGCCATGTATTCCGAAGACAGAGTTGCCAGATACCATTGTATACACTATTATAGACTCCTAATCAGCCAGTTGGCTTAGAAGGCTTAAATATTGCCAGATACCTGTTGTATACATTATTAGAATACCGGTAGTAGAAGGCATAACAATAAACAACATTGCATCATTCTTTTTATTATAAATATATAGAAAATAAATATACATTTGAGGAATATGCGTATAACAGAAACATATACACACAATTATGGATATATATATAAAATAAAATATACATTTCATATACACTTCAATAGAAATATGTACATAACAGTACAGGAGAAATATACACACACACAATTATGGTGATATATAAAATAAAATATACATTTCATATACACTTCAATAGAAATATGTACATAACAGTACAGGAGAAATATCAAGCAAAAAATAATATTATATATATATATATAATATATATATATATATATATTAAACACAAATCAATAGAAATATGCGTATAATCGGGGAAATGTCAAGCAAAATATATATATACAATTCACTTTTTTTTCAAAATACTAAACTCGGTCTTAATCGAGTTTACAATTACATCATTATTGCTCTGCATTACGCAGTATATGCGGCTTAATAATATTTCACCGCTTAAAGTATAGGGAAACCTGTATTCGATATGAATGGCTTTCATATCGTTCAGTACTATTTTTGTTCCCACTTTACAACCGGTTGGTAAGTCATCTTTAAACAAGTCTAGAATACAATCAAAAGCACGCACAAAGAGTTCATCGTTAGCTACATTATTAAACACAAGTTTATAAGAACGCTTTTCCAATCGAGGGTTTATTTCTACCGACTCGAGCTTTTCAATCGTGAACTCTTCACTCAACATAACGGCAATTGAAATAATCTTCTAAATCGTTACGGCAACTGCGCGTTATATAAAGAAATAGTTCTTCAGGGTGAACGGTGTAGGTGAGCTCAGCCTTGTACCGATCAATTGCTTTGTACCAAAGTTCATGGTATTTCAAAGAGTCTAAACTTTTTAAATAAACATCCAGCACTAGACCATTCTCACCAGCCCTACACTCGGTAAACCCATCGAGCAGAGCAGTGTATGCGTATTCAAGTACTGTATCAAAATAAAACATATCCGTAACACGCGCGTCTAATATAGGTTTCAGTTTACGGAATCCGACGATTTCAAACATTCTGTCGAGGATGAAACGGTTTCGCGTAGGAATAAGAGCGTTATTATCAGAAGCATTCTTCCACATCAGCCTTATATCAATGCACGGCCGATCGTTATTTATACAACGTACATACAACGGCGTATGAGGGCGCGTCACTAATCTGCTCTCTTCTTGTACCTACGTTAGCAGGTATTTTATAACGATCTTCACACCACTTATCAACTATCACAAAGATTCTATTCATCTCCTCGATACTTAAATAGACCCGTTTGTTTGTCGGTCTACATTCCGTTTCCAGTACATAGCTAATGGTACCGGAATTACGCCTGAACACGCGCAACGATTTCGTCACGGACACATCGTACGAGGCGTTTGAGAATGCTGCTCAAGGAAGTTCCATCGTATTCGAAGAGCGCACGTCCACTCGGCTCAAGCTCTGAGATAACTATGAGCCGTGTGAGGCACAGACAGGAATGGTTCGACGGGCGGCTGACTCGATGATACGTGAATGGGCTTGTTCCGCGAGTCGAATTGTTGTACCGGTACAAGAATATCACTACCAGCCTACGCACTTTGGATAAGAACTAGGCGCTAATCATCTCCACACTCCGGCGCACTATTTGAGAGGAACATATGCTCATATTTTTCCTTTCTACCCATCAAACGATACTCGTCTCTAAAATCTGTTAAAAACTCACGCATGGCACTAGCCACAACCTCACTATGAACCTCATCATGATATACGTTAATATAGTGATAAAAACACCTAAGATTGTCCATGATCACGAGATTCACATTTTCAGACGTAGGGTATGAGTATTCGACATGGTGTAGCATGACGTAATACCGCTTGTCACACCACCCATCCACAAGGCTCATTATCCATACCTGCTGCTTCTCTTCTGCACGCGTTGTTTCTTTTACTTCACGGTGTATGTGAGACTTTATAAAGTTTAGCCCTGCAGCATACTTCAGCACATCGTCTGTGCAACGAAAGCCTTCAACAGTCTCACCAGAACATCCGTAGAGTATTTGTACATCTTGGAACTTCGCACAATCCAATGTGGTTTTAAAAGAGGCATAGGAGGGGGGAATAGGAAGTTTTTCGGTATCCACCACATCCTCACACTTTACTGAATACCATTTCATAAACGTTGTGCAAGCGATATTAAAGGTAGCCATTTCAATATACGTCTGATCTGAATACACGTCTGATCTCTCGGGCTTACTGCGGTCGACTGACCACGCAGGGACTCCCAGAGAGTAGCATGACTCACGCAGTGGGCGGAGCTTAGAACTTTCACCTACACACACACACACACACACACAAAGGAGAAAGTGAAACGCTATTTGATTTATTTAATAAACGAGATATTCAAGTTATATATATTTACAAATACGATTTAATAAACGGGATATTCAAGTTATATATATATATATATATATATATATTTACAAATAGATACGATTATATACAAGACGTGTGAGTTAGAAGCATCATTGGTATCCAAAGGGTACGGTATCATAGGTACCAGGTAACTGGTAACGTTTCCTATAGGTGTTACGGCACACCATCGTACCCCTAAGTTCCTTCACGCCTCCCAGCTTCTGCGCCCGAAAATTGTGGGTGCCTACAATTAGTTGGTGAGGTTCCAAACATACTAGATCCTTCAACGACTCAAAGTTAACAACCTCCCGATTCGCATGGTTGAGCGTAATACCCTTTGCCTTCACGATATATTTCATTTCCTCCCCTACCCTGACCCGTACCCCATAAGTCTTAGGTCCTGTTGAGATAAAAGAGTTGGCGTATGCGTCGTCCCCATACTCATCCTTGATCTCATCAGTGAGCTCGCCGAGGAACTCCCCAATAGCGGGCATGTAATCACCCTCCCTCTCTGTGAATATCACGCTATCTGTATCGGCATACAATACTCTCCGCCCAAGAGAATGCAATAGACCCCAAAGTTTTATACGGGCGTAGGCTGTTGTGAAGCTCGCCACAGGTATGTTTGTAACCCTTGAGGTATCTGTGGCAAATTCAGTGTTGTTGTACTTTATCACGTAAGTATTACCTACATTTACGATCTCCATGACCTCTTTATCGGGGGCATTGGCATAATCCCAGACATCGCTATAACTTTGTGCCAAATGAATGTTCCCTCTGCCGGTATTCTGCGCAAATTTTCCCCATAGACTGTTTAGACACAATTTTGCACTAAAGCGCTTGCCAGGATTCTTTACAATTTGGACACGATCAAGTTGTATACCTTCGCGGTCGCTGTAACGTTGAATATAGGCAGACTTTTCATCTTCGGTATCAACTCCTCGCGGATACCCTGATGCTTCAACCTTATCCTTCAAAAAGGCGTTTATATATGGTGTGAAAAGGTTGGGGAGCTTCTGAAACCTCCACACCTCGTGTATCTTCAGTATTCTATAACCATGGCGTACGGCTAGTTTTCACTTAACCCATCAACCCAAAAAACACGTCCATTAATCTTAATGGGTACTTCACCCGTGTTGCGGGCGTGCTTTATGTATACACCTGTTTGTTGCTGCAGGTGTATGAGCCAGTAAATAGCCTTGTGTCCGTAACTGCGGGGGTTGTTTCGGTGAATAATGGCTAAGGTGTCTTTAGGCATGAAGTTATTCTTGAACACCGTAAAACATAATGATGCGATGGTGGTTGCGACTTGCAGTGGATCGCATTTGAAACGGGCTATGTACATACTTCTAAAGGCCTGGAAACATACTCTAAGCACGCGCACATCATTCACGCAATAACGCTCACATTCATCAGCTATATTATAAGGGTTACTTTCATTAAAACTGTCGTAGTATCGATCAAAGTCTTCACGTTCATCCATGCAGTCAAAATAATGTTTGGGGGGTGGTGGGCCTACGTAGTTTAAAGTCTCGCTGGTGAGGAAAGTGTATGGGAAGTATCCTTTGGAAACTTCAGCTGCTACTCCCATCACCTTGGGTAGCTTTGCTAATTTACAAGGTGTGAATAATAAAGTATCTTTAAATTGTACATTGCCTCTTATCTGCATCTGTATTAATTTGTTGCCTCTTTTCAATGGATCACCTGTAAATATCTCAGAGGATTCGTGTTCAAGCAACTCCTTATAAAGGAACTGCGTGTCAAACTTTGCCCCGTTATGGGCGAGAATATACACAGTCATTTTTTTGAACTTGTCGGCTAACTTGACAATATAGGACACAAATAGTTTCACAGGACTATCGCTGACATTCGTTTTAAAAACGTTTGTCCGTTTACCGCATTTGGGGCACTCGTCACATTCGATACCCATACACTCATCACAGATGGTCTGGCTCACAAGTAAATGTGGAATTACCTCTTTGGTTTCAGCGTTCGTATATGTTTCTATATCGTAGTACACAGTTATACAAGGGTTATTTTTAGGCTTAGCATCTTTCATATAACACACATGCTTTACTCCATCCGCCTTATATTCCTCCTGGCATGTAGGACAGTGAATTACGTCGCACTTGTGCTTAAATTTTCCCCAATTATCCATTGTGTGAAACATACCACATTCACAGATTCTCATTTTCCTGCACGTACCAATTGATTTATGGAGATCAAAGCAGCTATTATTGAAAAATGTGCGTCTACACACATCACAGTCTCTCTTCTCATACACGGCTTTCACATTTGGTGCTTTTACACTGCTCACATACCATGTGACATTCTTTACAATGTCTCACTATATCATCCGCAAACTCGAGGCACCCCTTACACAAATCATGATGTCTCCCATATTTTCGACTTTTGTCATAACTCGCGTAAAGCCCCCTTATATTACGGATGGGGAGATACGTTGTCCCTGACAATCCTAAAATAAGTAGGGGCCTTGTACGATCTCTCACACAGCTTTTAAAAACATACACAGTCCGGCGGCGATCATCCAAACCAAATATAACTATGCGCACATTCATTTCCTGTTCTACCTTTCTCAGCTCTTCAGGACCCATATTACAGTCAAATTCAAGTTCACAGTCTACAGCTAGTTTACGGGCACGCTCAACGATCGTAGGCAGCCAAATTTTTTGAGTCCGTGTATTTTGTACAGTAAACATACGTGCTAAGAGTACTGCTATAAAGCCGCAACCACGATCGACGTTTATATGCCTTCGGTAAATAGTTGGAGAATTGAAGTTAAGAGTGTACGGTATGGCACTATGACCCGCAACACGGAATACACGGTCAATATTTACCGTGAAGTTGTCCATATTGAAGGCTATACTACTTTGGACGGCTTGCATTATACGCCCTAATATATATTCTACATCTTCAGCAGCCAAACGTCTAACGGTACTATCACCCAATAATCGTCTACATCACCGTCATCTGACCCGAACCCAAAGGACAGACTCGTCCTGACCTCACGCTCGTCGCGATTCTGAAGAGCAAACTCTATAATACGCTCTACAACCCTGCGTATCCCGCGCTCAATTCCATTGCTATACAGGGCTCTATGGTCGACCCTGACTCTATACCGATTTCTAGTCAAGGCGGGGGTGGGGGCTGCGGCGCGCACCAACTCGAACGTAATAACATCCTCAACAGAACGGGGGGCGGAATTAGTGGCTATATTAGGTGCTGCTGCTGGGGGCCCTGTTGCGTAGGAGGGTTGGGGATCTATTATTGTAGACTTAACAGAACGGGGGGCGGAATAAGGGGGTATATTAAGGTGCTGCTGCTGGGGAGGTTGTTGCGTAAGAGGTTGAGGGTTGGGGGTCTGCTGCAACAGGTACGTATTTCGGCCGCTTTATACCTGATGTGGGGTTCTCATACCTCCGCTTTGGACGTGCAACCTGTATCGCTGGTGAGGGTTCAGGGGAGGAGATCACAACTACACTGTCATCGTCATCCGTAATGATAGGGTGCTCTACCTCATCGTCGGTTCTGTGGGAGAAGAAATATAAGGATCAGCACTCAAAATTTGTAATATTTTGTAAATGACCCACTTAGGAGTGTGACGTGTTAGAAATGGACTCTGTAGAAAAATTCAGATTCACGAGCCCATCCACATGTATTATATCTGGACCTACAGGATGTGGTAAAACTGTGTTTATGCTTAAAATCATTAAAGAAAAGGGCGAGATGTTCTCGAAATTTGTGCATAAAGTTATATGGTGCTATTCGACGTATCAATCAGTGTTCAACGAGTACCAAGATGATATTTTGTTCCACAAAGGTGTATATGACGTTAATTCGCTAAAGGGAACTGAACATACAATCATTGTAATTGACGATCTCATGTTGGAGATGGATAAAACGTTTGCCGAGACATTTACAGTATACTCCCACCATCTTAACATAAGCGTGTTCTTCATCAATCAGAATCTATTTTTCAAAAATAGATACATGCGCGATGTGTCGTTAAATACGCAATATCTAGTCTTATTCGCGCAACGTAGAGATGTATCACAAATTGGGGTATTAGCCAATCAAATGTTCCCGAATCAGCGTAAGGAGTTTTTGGAAGTTTATAAAGAAGCTACAAGCATGCGTTACGGATATTTGCTTTGCGACCTTCATCCGCGAAACACGTTTAGAGTGCTTCTGCGAACGAATATATTTCCAAACGAGCCTGAAACGGTGTATATTCCAGAATGACAAAGAGACTAAAGAAATACCATGAATTAATAAAAATCTATCATCGACTGCCCGGGCAATGCAGCAGATGTTTATTAAAAATATCGACGCCGACTTTTTAAAATGCATCTGTGAAATCTGTCTTAACGTTATAAATTGCAATGTATCAATGAAAACCCATCAGAAGGCTCGCCTACGCCGCTACAAGAACATAATACGTACACTCGCTCGTAAAAGTCAAACTGTAGCGAAGAAAAAACGAGTTATTGTGCAAACAGGAGGGTCATTTCTCCCCATCTTATTTTCAGTTTTGGGCCCTTTACTGACTAGATTAATATAATGAAGAAAGTGGTAGTGATTCCCCACGAGGTGTACGCCTCACTGCAAAGAGACACGGATCTAGATCCCCGTAAAAGCAGACTTAAAAGAATGGAAAGCGAATTGTTAGCCCTATTAAACAGTGAAAAAACACCTGATGAGAAAAGAATCTTATACCAAGAAGCTCTGCAGAAATTTCTTCACGAGTACGAAAATTATAAGAGCCCTACAGAGATTCCTGTGGTTATTAGGCACAGCACGGGGGACGATGGCGACATAGGACTGTACCCGACGACACAGCTGACCAACCAAAAAGATTAGCCACACAACATATCGAACATGTATTAAAAAATACCCTCCCACTTACATTGAGGAGTAAAGGCTTAAGTCTTTATAATCTATTGAATGAGGATCCCGCCATACAATGGACCGATACAGGGGAGATCATTGTGGAAGGATCAAAGGTACAGGGATCGAATATCGTAGACATTGTCCATGATCTGGTGAGAAAGTGGGATAGGCCATCACCATCAGGCTGGAAGCATATTAAAGCAAGACTACAACAAATAAATGTCCCTAAAACGTTGATAGGAAATCTGAACAGGTTAAAAGACTTGGAACACGCAACGTCCTGTGACACAATTGAAGGCGCCGTCACCCCCGCGGTAACACCTTTGAAGAGGAGCAAGAAGAGGTTAAACCAACCCTACCCACGTGCCTCTAAAATACGCAAATGGCTAACGTATTAACTAAACGTATTATGACATTTCTACCCCATCCTCTTACGGGGCGTAGATAGACTGTACAGAAGTGTTTACGGAGTAGGAAAAAAAGATGTTGAAAGATTTTTGAGGGAGCAGGACGCTTATACGCTTCATAAGCCTGTGAGAAAAAGGTTTAAAACAGCCAAGACAACGGCTTCCTCGATTGATTCTATTTGGCAAGCAGATTTAACAGACATGCAAAGATATTCTGTGTATAACGATGGTTACCGCTACATTCTATTCATAATAGACGTGTTCTCTAGATATCTGTGGCTAGTTCCTCTGAAAAATAAATCACCTGAAACAGTTGCTAAAGCCACCAAAACGCTAATGTTAAAAGAAAACAGGGTTCCTGGCTATTTTTGTACGGATATGGGGAAGGAGTTTATAGGCCGTGCTTTTCAGAATATGTTGACAGAGTTTAATATCAGCTATTACACAACCAATTCTATACATAAGGCTTCTTTAGCTGAAAGAGTTCAGCGCACCATAAAGGAACGCATGCACCGTTATTTTACACATAAAAACACATACAGATTTCTAGACATTCTGGAATCATTGGCATCATCCTACAACCGCTCACACCATCGCACGATTGGGGCAACACCTAACGAAGTTTTAGAAAGAGGTACGCTCCCGAGAAGAGATGGACCACCACCACCACCACCACCACTCTGTGCGCTTCAAAATCAATGATTATGTAAGGCTGTCGCGTTCGGGGAATAAATTCGCAAAGGGTTTTGAGCAAGGATGGACACGCGAGATTTTTAAAGTTAGGGCTGTGAGACCTAAAGGTGTGATAATGATGTATTACATTGAAGATTTGAATGGGGAAGAAATCTCAGGAGGCTTTTACCGCGAGGAATTGCAGAAAGTTGCGTTTAATTTAGAAAAAAATGTGTTTAAAATTGAGAAAATTTTAGGAAGCAAAGGTTCAGGAAGGAGAAAAATGTACCTGGTGAAATGGCTAGGGTACCCAGAAAGCTTCAACACCTATATAAAAGCTGATGCAATAATGAAGCTTAAATAGTATGCAACATGGCTCCTAACCATTTCTACGTCACACTCCCGTCCTCCTCGTCCCTGTCTGTACACCCTAACAACACGCTAGCCAACTTTGTAACAGAACTCCATGGGCACATTGAATTGGGTCGTGATTCGTATGAGGTGGGGATATGCGAAATTCAGCTGGACACCGTCTTTTTAAATATTGAACATAAAGAAACCGTTTTTACGATTCTTAGAGACATTGACGAGTGTGAAAAAGCTGGGGTAGCTATGGATGAAACTATGCGCATCGCTTGGACTAAGATTGCACGGTATTACAGTACAGAAGTAAGACTAGGGCCGGGTCAATATGGTTCGGCCGAGGATGTTGTGAGAGGCTTAAACGTAAGTTTAAGAAACTCAAACCTTACGAATGATTTAGTATATGAAATCGTAAACAACCCTGCACATACACTAATCCTAAAATCAAAGACTAACAGATGTCTTAAAGAACATAGAAAGTTCAAAATTCTAACCAACGGCCGATATAGCGCAGCCTTCCAAAGAGACACATTTCACGAGACACAGTATAACTTGTCCAGATTAATGTATCAATTGAAGATGGAGAAATTGGCTGAAAGGTCCCCAGACATGTGCTATATTTACAGTAATATAGTGGAGCACCAGTTTGTTGGGGATACCCAGGCACGCCTGCTGCGCATTGCTCACATCCCCAACCATAGAGGAAGGAGTTTGAGTATTACATATGACAGACCCCATTATGTGAATGTCGCAACTAATTTAATAACCAATATCACAATATATATAAGAACGATTGAGGGCGAAAACTTCCCATTCGGTAACGGGAGCTTAACAGTGAAGCTACACTTTCGACGCACTGAGTTATAATGGATAGAAAGCCTTTCACCGTCTATCGAGGGATGCGATACCAGCGCGGTAGTGGACTTGGATCCATTTTTTCATCCATACTACGTACGGCTGTTCCTTTGCTGAAGAGGGGTGCCAGATACCTTGGAAGGAAAGCGCTACAATCAGGCCTTAACACTGCAGAAGACATATTGGCCGGGGCTAAACCTAAAGAAGCTCTAAAAAAACATTTAAAGCGTACACGGAACGAAATCATCAAAGATGCAAAGAGAAAAATGCGTGGTGGCGGGAAGAAGAAGAGGGCTCCCCGGAAGAAGAAGAAGGGGTCACGTGGTATTAAACGTAAAAGGCTATCAAAAAAGAAATGCTGTAAGCGAATGAAACCTATGGTTGACCACTTTTTTGACTGATATAAGCTAAGGATATTGATCTCATGAATCATAGTTTGTTTACCACTTGTCGAGAGAGAGTCACTATTTCGCCATGGCACGCTTCATCCACCCATGTAGTTCACAATGCTGTAAATCGGAGCTGTCCTTTTTTGAGCTCCCGCCAACCCAAGTTTCTATTGAGCACAGTGACTTTATTACAATTAACCCTTTAAACACAATTAGTTCCCGAGTGCACCTATAGAATTCGTGATACCCAGCTCAGGTCCTTACTTTTTTGATCCAAGCTGTGTGCACATGTACGCTAAGCTACGTATAGCCCATTCTGATGGAATGGCCTGCGATGACAAATATGCTGTATACCCTGAAACAAACTTTCTGCACGCCATATTCAACCAGTGTGACGTATATTTAAATCAGACCAACATATCGGCAGGCACGGGGTACTATCATCTACGAGCCTATTTGGAAAATGTCCTCAACTTTTCCAAAGAAGCGAAGGCTACCTTTTTAAGTGCGGAGGGATATTATCAAACTAAAGATGAAAATAGTATAAAGGACAAATTTAAAAATTCTAAAAAGAAAATATACGAGTGTTTTGGACGGTTGCACACAGATTTCACTTTCCAGGAGAAGTTGCTTGTGAACGGGGTGGATATGAAAATAAAGCTCACCCGCACGAGTCCTGAGATCTGCTTAAATCTGGATGCGAATCAAGAAGAGGGCGCAAAGTCCGTTGTGGTTCACATTATGGACACATACCTCCGCGTACGGCGAGTGAAATTAAGTTCACCAAAACAACTAGAAATTGAGAAAAATTTACTAAACGCTACAGTGAAATATCCTATTAACAGAGTGCAGATCAAACTATATACGGTTCCTGCAGGGTTGGCATCGAAGCAGATAGAAAACATTGCCCTGGGAAATCTTCCTAAAAGGATATTAATCGGCATGCAGGACCACGCTTCGGTGAATGGAAAATATAAAAAGAGTGCCTTTAAATTCGAGAATTTCGGACTTAAAAATATAACTCTATACGTTAATGGCACTGCTTTGGGTGGAACAATGGGTACGGACTATTCATCAGACGCTGTGTTACCTCTTTGTGCCAGAGCCTATAGTAATCTGACCCATATTGCAGGTGATTGTGATGAGCTTGGTAATGGGGTAACGCAGGAAGAATTCATTGATCAATTTAACCTTTATCCGTTTGACATTACACCTGACTTATCTGCTAGCGTAAATACCCATTTAACACCACAGCAGAGCGGTAACATCTCAGTGCGGCTGGAATTCGCCAAGCCTATAGACGCTCCTATTAGTGTACTAGTATATCTCGAATCGCAAGCCCTAATAGAAGTAGATAGATTTAGAAGCGTTATCACTGACTTTTAAAATGGATGCTAATACACTTCAGAAAGTAATGGAGCGAGTCACACGTTCCAAATTTATCGGCGTGTTTGCGAAGAATGAAACATTGAGTTTGCCAAGTACGCGAGAATGCGGTAGTCTTATTGTGAACACAGACATCATCGGTAATGAAGGGATTCACTGGATCGCTGTCTATTTTAAAAATAGACAGCGCCTGTACTATTTTGATTCACTCGGTACTCAACCCTGGAGTGACCCTATTATTGTAAAATTTCTCGCTCAGTTACATATTCCCGAAGTTGTATGGAACCCATTTCGTATGCAGGGATATTTTACTAATGTTTGCGGAATGTACTGTGTCTCATTTCTCATGCATATGTCAAATGATAAAGAATTTATAAATTTTTTAAATTTATTTGACCCGTGTCACACTCACCGAAACGATGAAATGGTATGCAGACAGATAAAAAACCGTTTTCCAATTGTACGTACTCGTTGTATATTATAATGTTTTTGTTCGTATATTTGTATATTCGTTTATTGTACTGATTTCTTTCATTTAATAAATTTATGAAAATATATTGTGTCTTCTTATCCCAAAAAGATCGAAAAACACTTACATTATTTGACATTGTTGACTGATTAGTATATCATCCGTATTCCCTTCAAAAGATTGTATAACTCGTGTCAAATCCTCATCGGACCTTAAAGGAATAATGAAAACATATACAGAGTATACAGACAGACTGATCCCCATTATGTGAAGATATCTTTGGTTCGAGGAGTGAACGCCATAAAAATTTCGATTTTAGCATAATGGGGAAATAACACTGATTGACATTTTTGGCGAGTATCTAATTGACGAGATACTACAACTCTCCATATATATATAAAATTATAATTATGGGCACTTACATTTCTATGGTAGTCCCTTGCGTCGGGTTGTAAGGAGCGTCACTGCAAATATCTTCTACGGTTTGCGTCGAAAATAGTTCGCCACAATCAGTCGCATTGAAAAGACTAATTGTGGTTAATGCTGCAGTATCACGTTCTTCATACAAGTCTGGGGAGACGTACAGGTCCATGGTGGAGGATGTGTGACACTGCTGACTGATCAGTATATCATCCGTATTCCCTTCAAAAGATTGTATAACTCGTGTCAAATCCTCATCGGACCTTAAAGGAATAATGAAAACATATACAGAGTATACAGACAGACAGACAGATCCCCATTATGTGAAGATATCTTTGGTTCGATTACCAATTTCGATTTTAGCATGATGGGGAAATAACATTGATTGACATTTTTGACTAGTATCTATTTGACGAAATACTACAACTCTCCGTATATATATAAAATCGAATTATGGACACTTACATTTCTATGGTAGTCCCTTGCGTCGGATTGTAAGGAGCGTCACTGCAAATATCTTCTACGGTTTGCGTCGAAAATAGTTCGCCACAATCAGCCGCATTGAAAAGACTAATTGTGGTTAATGCTGCAGTATCACGTTCTTCATACAAGTCTGGGGAGACGTACAGGTCCATGGTCGAGGAATGATTATTCACTGATGCGAAAATAGCTACTGTTACTCCCAACTGAAAATATCCCCTTTTATATGCACATTCGCCAAGCTCCGCCCAAAAGACCAGATGTCCGTCGTGATTGGCTGCCGATGTAGCTGGGTGGAGCTATGACGTGTACCATTCCGCTATAACGGGTACGGACGAGTAATTGCATCTTTATATTTTCACTAATAGAATTAATGCTCTTATTCTCCTTTGAAAATTATTTGGTGATTCGTATAGAACTTTTGATATTGAATCCAAATATGGTTTCAGAAGTTTTCTATCACCCATAGTTTTCGAGAAAATAATATTTCCATTTACTCAATTTCCCGCATCATTAGTCACTAATGTAATCGAGAGGGTATAAAGAGATATATCATAATTATATTTTAAAAATAACATTCGGTTTCAACGTTAAACTGTAGGTCTAAGGTGGTCATTACACATAATAAAATAAAGTGGTTGGCAGATAAATGGGCACCCTACGTGTCCTAGTGGTTAAGACGCTGGGGCTGTTGATGGTTCAAACTGTAGGTCTAAGGTGGTCATTACACATAATAAAAGAAAGTGGTTGGCAGATAAATGGGCACCCTACGTGTCCTATGGGGTAATCTCTACTGAACTTCATTGCTAATAACTCTCAGTAATCGAATGACATCCCAAGTCGTACCTTTTCATTATAAATGGAATCCTTTATTTGAACAAAACTCTCGCTCTCTTTCTATATATATATATATATATATATATAGTGTATGAGAGATAATTGTTATTATTACTAAATTGAGGTTATTGGTAATGGATCTGGGCAAGGTGTAATAATGTAATAGACCATAATATTCTATTGAAATAATTTGTATTGTTATGGTTTTAGATAATTTAAGCTCAGGACCTGCATTGTCTACATCGACTCCATCCGTGATATAAAAATAAATGCATATTTTATTTAATTATTTCATTACATTTATCGAATGTAAATTATCTGCTGCGGTGGATGACTCCCCATCCAACTACCACTCAGATCCAACGTCGCTTAGTTGCTCGGCTGAGTTATGATAAAAGAAAATTATGGCAGTGGGTATGAGTAAGTTGTTTGATGTAATAGAACACAACATTCTACTCAATAATTTGTGCTGTTGCGGTATTAGAGGGTCAATCAGTGACTGAATTAAAAGTTATTTGCCCGATAGATATAATATGCATCAGTAAATGAGGCTTGCACCACTAAAGCGTTTGCCAAACATGGTGTGCCACGGTAAATTCAATTTATATAGATATGAGTAAGGTGTTTGATGTAATAGAACACAACATTCTACTCAATAATTTGTATTGTTGCGGTATTAGAGGGTCAATCAGTGACTGAATTAAAAGTTATTTGCCCGATAGATATAATATGCATCAGTAAATGAGGCTTGCACCACTAAAGCGTTTGCCAAACATGGTGTACCACGGTAAATTCAATATATATATATATATATATATATATATATATATATATATCATTATATTTCTATATGACACCATACAAATTACGCGTAAATATTTTCATTGTAGAAGTAATAACAATGACAATATTAATATCTGAAGTCAGTGGTGATTTCTGCTCGAATAGCTTGTAGAAGGATAATCCCTCGACCCGAAAAAGGTCCCTAGAGACCTTTTTCGTTCGAATCGTGTCCCTAGAGACACGATTCGAACTGATTTAGTTTCTGCCTTTCATCGTGTGTGTGTGTGTGTGTGTGTGTGTGTGCATGAGTTGTTTATTATATATATATATATATATATATATATATATATATATGTATATATCAAGAGTGGTCTGGAAGGAGATGTTTCATAATTTTCTTTTCCGGACGTTTTTCCCACTGTTATTCGTGACTTAAATATTTATAATAAAAATCAAGTGTCTAAAAAGTTATTTAATAAGCAGAAATAAGATGTTTAAAAGAACAGATATTCTCCGTCCGACCCCGCTATAGTGGCTTGGGCAATTCCAAATGAATAATTTCTTTATTTTTCGTCATTTTTTCATTTTTTCGTCGCAGGAATGAGGCTATATGTTTCATAAGTTTTCATCTCGTTTGGTGGAATTGTATCGTAAATTATTTAAATGAAGTTTCATAATTAAATTAATTGGTTTTACTGTTATTTAGGAAAATTTATATTGGGAGCAAACGTTACAATAATAAGCTTATGTCGATATAGTTACCCATTGAATTGGAACTCTTTATTCACGTTTGCTATTATTTATTGATTGGTGGATAATTAGTTGGGTATCCCTTATAAAAATCATTTCTGTCTAACGATTTATTTATTGGGTAACTTTACTAATTCTATTAACGCGTAAATCTTTCTGAAACATGAAATCATTGTTCAAAGGCTTTATTTGCTGGATCTATTTAAACTCCTTCGCGTGCAGTTTAGGTAATTACATTTATTCAAGTAGAGTTTGCAACCTCTCCTTTCTTCAAGCGAGTACTGCAACGTTATACACTATCGGATTATGTTTTGGGTAACTTTTGGACAGAAATAAGATGTTTAAAAGAACAGATATTCTCCGTCCGACCCCGCTATAGTGGCTTGGGCAATTCCAAATGAATAATTTCTTTATTTTTCGTCATTTTTCATTTTTTCGTCGCAGGAATGAGGCTATATGTTTCATAAGTTTTCATCTCGTTTGTGGAATTGTATCGTAAATTATTTAAATGAAGTTTCATAATTAAATTAATTGGTTTTACTGTTATTTAGGAAAATTTATATTGGGAGCAAACGTTACAATAATAAGCTTATGTCGATATAGTTACCCATAAAAGTTTTAATTCGGTGATGCTCTCATAATTCGTTGGGTAACCCTTATAAAAATTCGTTTTCTGTCTAACGAAATAGGGTAACTTTGTTAATTCTATTAAAGCGTAATGAAAGAGGCGCTTGTGTTATTTTATACGGTTGAATCTTGATAACCATATAAATATATATTGTGGTATTTTATATGGTTCATTAGTTTATTATATATACAAGTACATTTGGAATAACAGCCGTTATATATGTGTTACACGATTAATGGGACACATGGCGCTATCTGGAATACCTTGCGCTATCTGGCAACTCAGCCAGAATAGAGGATTATAAAAGATCGCGAAGCTGGTGAAGAACCATTCCCCCCTCGGCTCCGGCCGAGTAAGGAGCTCTGCTCCTTCTATTTCTGGCCCTTTGGTAAACCCCTTAGTGGCCTCTTAGGTTAGGGAAACGAAAATAAATTGGGGGAGAACTCCACTCTGTCCTTCAGGTGTCTCTCTCCCTCCTTCAGGTCTCTCTCTCTCTCTCTCTCCTGCATGTATCTTCCTCCTTCAGGTGTCTCTCTCTCCTGCATGTTTGCCTCCAGCATGTGTACTGCATGTGTACATCCAGCATGTGTACTCCTGCATGTGTGCGTATGTGTGTACCTCCAGCATGTGTACCTACTGCATGTGTACTCCTGCATGTGTGCGTATGTGTGTGTGTGTACCTCCAGCATGTGTACCTCCTGCATGTGTACCTATCCTCTCTCCTTCAGGCGTCTCTCCCTCCTACAGGCATCTCTCTCTTCTTCAGCTCTCTCTCCTTCAGCTGTCTCTCTCTCTCCTTCAGGCGTCTCTCTCACCTTGGCTCAGCCAACTGGCTGATTCTGGCTGATTAGGAGCCTATAAAACAACGCCAGCCCGGATGGAAGTCTTAGTGTGCACTTGGCTCCTGCCAGGTGAACACCTCTCCTCCTTTCTCTCCTCCTCCTCCTTTCTCTTGGGGGATAACGCCGCCTCCAAGTTCCCCCCCTTTGCAACAACCCCCCTTCCCCCTTTGCAACAACCCCCTTCCCCCCATTTGCAACAACCCCACCCCCTTTGCAACATTACATAATAATCTGCAACATTCCTGCACTCTCCCCTTTTGCGGCTATACTACTATGCCGTACAAAGTGACATAGAAAAAGCATTCCTCTGAGGCTCTGTATAAATTTGAAGCTTGAGTATGATAAAAATCATCTCAGGTTTTTGTGGGTTAATGATCCACATGACTTTAACAAAGGTTTCAAAACCTACAGATTTAAAGTAATTATTTTTGGAGCAAATTGCTCTCCACGTATTCTTGCTTTAACAATTAAAAACCACCTAAACTTATTTCAAGAGGACTTAACAGTTCAGTTTTTAAAACAAAACTTTTATGTGGATAACCTCATTGGTTCCACTGTAACTGAAGAGGAATTGCATGAAATTTACCAAATGTCACAACCCATAATGAAGCAAGGAAATTTTGGATTGAGAGAATGGGTTTCTAATTTTCCTAAATTAAATGAACAAATAACAAAAGACAACAATGGGAACACTGAACCAAACAATTACACAAAAAAACTTGGAATGCTTTGGTTTTTAAAACAGAATTCCGAACACGATGATACTCTTTGCACAAAGAGTTATAACTTAAATCCAAATGCCAATACAAAAAGACAAGTGCTTTCAGAATCATCCAAAATTTTTTACACCATTGGATTATATTTACCAGCAACCATACGATCCAAAATCCTTTTGCAAGACTTATGGAAAAAGAAAATTGATTGGGATGAACCACTTTCAGTGGAAGACCAACTTCATTGGAAAAAATTAGCCGCAAACTTAAACAAAGTTCAAGACATCTACGTGCCAAGATGTGCTGGCTACAGATTGAAATCTCAAACACTACACATTTTTACAGATGCCAGCACACAAGCTTACGGGTGTTGTGCCTATTTAACAAGTGAAAATGAATGTTAAAAAAGTGGGTAGAAATAACCGCATATATTTCCAAATAATATATAAACAAAATAAATATAGAATAAAAATAACAACCCTCGTTTCTAACCAACTAGTGAAGTTGGGTTTCCCTAATTAACGAAAAAGAAAAAAAAAAAAAAGTTTCTGAGACAAAGAAAAACGGAGCTCTTTGTCGATCTTCGAAAATTTTGACTGCTGAATCAAGTGGGCTAGTTTTTTTGTAAAAAATTCTCTTAGTTCCCCAACTAACCGGGCAACTGGCTGTTATAGCCCCTATTAAAACTTAAGGGCAATATAGTCCTAACTTAACTTGAGTAAAAACCTTCAAAACCTTAAACCTTTAAAAACAAAAACTTAAAGGCAATACAGCCCTAGCCTAACTTAAACTGCAAAACCTAGGTCTGGGAAATAGCCCCTACAAATAAATAACTTAGCAGTGTGCCAAATAGTAACTTAAAACTTAACTTAAATAAAATTCAAATCTGGAAACTAAATGAAACTTATGGATTAGTTAGAAACAGAAAGGGTAACGTTCAACTGACAACTTCATTTTTGGTAAGTCTAAATTAATTTTAATGAATTTAGTTTGACCATAGTTAGTAATCTGGCTGCCGACCAAATTTTAACCTTAAAACCACTGCAGCCTACAGTGAAAAAGTCTGTAGCTATGTTGACAGTGTCTAAATGGGCCATTATTATTTCTATAATTACTGTCTATTTAAAGTAAACTTAACCTTAATATTACACCTAAATAAAAATAATCTCAAGTAAAATAAAAATTTTCAATAAAATTTTTCAATATGGCACCCCCGGGTGGGCAGTCGAGAAGTTGATTACCCTTTTTTGTTTTATTTCTGATACAATAGTTTTAAATCTAGTGAATTAAATTTTTTACATAATCTGAAAATTTAATTATAAATATCATATCATTTATAATATTAAACCTAAAAAATGGCTAGTGAAACTGAAGCCACTCCAGGAAAAAGTATGGAGATACTATCATCATGGTTGGGAAGTGATGTGGAAGCACTTGAAACTAGTAAATTGGTAAAAAAGAGGAGAGCAATCAGAGCCTCAGCTACTAAACTTTTAGCAACAATCAAAGAAAAATTGGATGATTGGACTGAGGAACAAAAAAAATCATATGCTCGGCTTTTGTCCTCACAACTGGACAAGTTACAAAATTTAGATGAGGAAATCCTTAGTAAGTATGTTTGTTCCGAAGGCTTCTCAGAGGCTAAACAAGAAAAACTAGATGAAAAAAACAGTTATTACCAAATTGAAATAGATCAAATGGTACAAGCATTAACAACTAAAAAAGAAAATAATGCCGAAGCCAAACCTAAACCAAGAATAGGTACTAAAATTCCTAAGCTTCAAATATTACCATTTGATGGAAATCCCTCTAAATTTCAAAACTTTAAGACCTCATTCAGAAACATTTATGATAACATAGATCTTTCTGAACAAGAGAAATTTGCCTACCTAAAACAACATTTGAGTGGAAACCCTGCCATTCAAATAAACTGCATGCAAGAAAGTAAAACATCTTATGAAGAAGCATGGCAGCAGTTGGAGGGCTGTTATGCAACACCAGGCCAAATTAAATTCTCCATAATAAAATCACTTTTAACCAAATCCAAAATAACCAAAGATTTTAAATCACTTCATGACTTTCAAGCAGATATGCACTCTACCATAAATTTAATGCAAACTCAAAAATTAGAATTAGAAGATATACTCTTGTATGTATATTATAATAAACTAAGTCAAGAAACTCAGGAATTTTTAAGAACTTATGGTTTTAAACTCTATGACCACTTTGATAAATTTAAAGAAGCCATTGCTGAAGCTACCAAAACCTTAGCTAATGTTAATTTTGATCTAAGTCATAGTGAATTAACCACCTTAATACCTAAACAAAAAAGAAACTTCTCTCCGGAACCAGCCAGAAAACCATGGTATTCTGGCCAAACTACAGCTACTCTGGCAGTTTCCACCCAAAGACAATCCTCAAGAAGAGCTCAACATACTGACCAGAGAGAACTTTACTGCAAATTGTGCAAGAAAAACTGGGTCAATCCCAGAATAGGCACCTGATGTACCTCAATCCCAGATGAAGCACCTGCGTTCAACCTCAATCCCAGAATAGGCACCTTGCAAGGAATTAAATAAAAAAAACCTGATGATTACAAAATTTATTGTTTATACAAAGTTTATTACAAATGTAATAAAGGCAAAGTTATAAAAGGTTTAAAGTGGTTTAATGAATAAAGAAAATTTTTAGATATTATAAATTCCTGCAATATGAGCCCGAATGTTTCTGAATCCATCTGAAGCAAATCTATCTTGCCACATAAATTGGTTAGGTTAGATTAGGTTAGGTTAGGTTAGAGTTGATTTTTTCAAATATTGATAAAAACAATGAAATTATATCTCTAAAAACTGTTTATATTTTTTTCTCCTCAATCCCAGATTAAGCACCTGTGTTTTGCCTCAATCCCAGATTAAGCACCAAAAAATGATTTCAGGTGCCTATTCTGGGATTGATCCGAAAAACTCGCACAGAATCTCAAAATGTGATTATTTCCCTGAAAGTTGGGATAAACTGAAAAAACTTGCTAAATTAAATTATTGTACTAAATGCACCTCATCTAAACACCAAGCCAAAGAATGCCCCATTTCTTTCCAACCCTGTTCATTTTGTAGGTTTTCTAACCATTTATCCTTCCTTTGTACCAAACAAAAAGGAAAACCAGAGGAAGATAAGAAAACCAAAACCAGTACTGAAGTAGCTATCCAAAAAGAAAACTCAAAACAAGGGAAACAAGTTACTAACTTATTAAGTTTAAAAAACACTGATCAAGAAGGGGCATTAATTTCTTCCATGCAGATGAGAATAAGAAACTCAGAAAAATCGATTAAATGCAGAGCACTTTTGGATAATTGTAGTCAAGCCAGCTACATTACCAGTGAACTTGTGAAAAAAATTGAATCTTCCAACTAAACACAACGATGAATCCATAACCATAACAGGATTTATAGCCAACAAGAAACAACCGAATTATGAAGTAACTATAATTAAATTGGAGTTCTAGAAACCCTGGAAACTACCAAGAAATAGAAGCCATCATAATTGATGATATTAAGATTAAATATGAAGTTCAGGGATTACTGAAGCTTCAAACTTATTTGAAATCCTTAAATTATCAGTTTGCAGATCACTTTGAAGCTGATGAAGTTGCTGACTTCATGTTAATTTTTGGGGCTGCAACCCACAAACTTTTTGCCCTCAGCACTCATCAGATTCATACTGCCTCTTGTTATAAATCTCCCTATGGAATACTTTTATTGGGTTTCCCTTCAGATTACTACACTGAAAAAGAAAAAGAACCAATAAGAGATCAGATCAGCTTCTGTATTACCAACCCTCTACTTACCAGTACAACTTCTAATGAAGATCTAGAAAAAATTGAACACCAGATTGCACAATTTAGCAAACAAGAAAACTTGGGTATTTCTGGGGATGAACCATTTTCAAACAAAGAAAAAGATCTGATTGCAAACTTCGAAAAGGAAGTTAAAATAGAAGATGAAAGATTGTCTGTTAAGGTACCATGGAATGACCAAAAAGATAAAATTTCACCAAACTTTAACTATGCTATTAGCAGGTTAAAGTCAACTTGCAAAAAATTAAAAAAAGATAACTTAATGCAACCTTATTCAGACATCCTTGAACAACAATTCCAGGAAGGAATAATAGAAGAAGTAGCCTTAACAGAAAGCTTAAAACAAGAAGGAAATTTTTTACCTCATTTTCCAGTAGTTCGCCCTGGAGTACAAACAACTAAAGTTAGGATTGTAGTAGATCTCTCGGGTAAAAACGAACCAGAAGAAATAACCGTAAATGATGCTACTGAGGACTGCCCTTCACTCCTACCTCATTTAGCAAAATTGTGCATCAAATTAAGGCATGGTAAATATTTGATGATTGGAGACATTCAAAAAGCATATTTACAACTTAAATATCAAACAGAATTTGACTGCAATACCCACAAAATTCTGTGGTTAAAAGATACCCAATTGGCTCCAAATGACGACAACCTGATCTGCTATAAATATAAAAGAGTTACCTTTGGCAAAAAAGCAGCCCATTTTTACTACAACAATCTCTCCAACACATTTTAATGAACAACAAAACCAAGTGGCAGACTACCTAGCTAACCGCTTTTACATGGACAATGCTTTAATTAATGCCAACAATCTCTCAGAACTCAAAGACCTTTACAATTATAGTGTAAACACCTTAATGAATATAATTTGAAGCTATATGAATGGGCCTCAATCACTCAGAACTTCAAGGACTATTTGAAAAACATGACATAGCCTCCTCAGAAGATAAAGAAAATAAAACTATTAGGATATGGTTGGAACACAAATGCTGATACACTCCATCTAAAAACTGTAAACTTGAACTCAGAAGCCAAAACTAAAAGAGAAATACTAAGTTCTGTGCAATCATTGTTTGATCCAATTGGATTTGTTGCACCCTTAGTGTTTAAATTAAAACTCTTCATGCAGAAGTAGCTACCAAAAAAGATTGGGATGAATATCTAGAACCGAAATGCTGCGTGAATGGAAAAAACTTTGTAAAGAAATAAACAAAGTGGAATTTCTGAATTTTCCTAGACAAGCTTTTGAAAATCCAAACCTCTCATGGAAAATCTTCAACTCCACATCTTTTGTGATGCCAGCCAAGAAGGTATGCAGTAAGTTGCTATCTAGTTGGAAATGGAAAATCCGAACTAATTTACGCTAAATCAAGAGTCAACCCCAAATCAAAAAATTGGACCATTTGTAACTTGGAATTAATGGCAATCTGCCTAGGAACCAAAGTCCTAGAATACCTTAAAGAAACCTACCTAGAAGAAAACTCAGAAAACCAAAAGTTCTTCAAAACAATAATTTGGACAGACTCACAGGTGGCTTTAAATTGGATTGCTCAAAAATCTCTAAAAATGAAATCCATCTTTGTAAAAAACAGAGTGAAAGACATTCAGGAAGCAACAAGAAACTTAAACCATCACCTGGAATTCAGACATGTAGCAGGAGAAGACAACCCAGCAGACCTACTCACCAGACCAATATCTTTCAAGAAATTTCAAAAACTTCTTCCCTTTTACCAACATGGTCCCACATTTTTGAGAAATGAAATTGAATGGCCAACCAACTTAATTTTTAACCCCCAAGAAACCTTACAGACAACAATAAATGTGTGTCAAACAACTTGTAAAGAAATAAATGAAAAAACTCCCTTGTTAAACATGGAAAAATTCTCTAACAGGAAAAAACTGGTCAGAATCACTGCCTATGTTCTACGGTTCATAGAAAACTTAAAGTACTTCCGCACTCACAAATATAACCCCAAATGTAACCTAACAATGGAAGAACAAATTGCTGTTTTGGAGAAAAATCATACAGCTTACAAAACTAAGGCCACAAATTACTGGCTAAAATTAGTCCAGCAACAACATTTCTCAAAAGAAAAAGAAATAATCAACAAACTAAATAAAGGAGAAAAAGTTGAGGACCTAACAAAGCTGCAAAAGAATCTAAAACTCTTCATTGACAAAGAAGGGTTAGTCAGAACAATGGGGAGATATAAATATGCAACCAACCTTAACTATTCTGCTAGGTATCCTGTACTACTGCCTGAAAATTCTCATTTAACAACGTTAATCATAACTGAATGTCATGCAAAAGCCAGTCATGCAACCTTAGCTACCACATGCAATTTCCTCAGACAGGAATTCTGGATCCCCAAAATAAGGCAAGTAGTTAAAAAGGTTCTGAAACAATGTCTGTTTTGCCAAAAATACTTTGCCATGGCTTATGAAGTGCCTACTACTGGACCATTAGTAACGGAACGTTTAAGCTATGAAAAACCCTTTGAAAAAACTGCCCTTGACTATGCTGGTCCAATTTCTGTCCAGGATGAGAATAACCAATTCATGAAAGTCTACTTATTATTGTTCACTTGCTGCGCCACCAGATTCACCAGCCTTCACATCTGCACTGACCTTTCTGCTAAAACCTTTTTAAGAGAACTCTACCATTTGTCCTTAAACTACTCCCTTCCAAAGGTTTTGATTTCAGACAATCAATCCACCTTCAAAAGATCTGAAGATTACCTTAAACATTGGTTCCAAAATGTTCTTGTGTCTCAGTACCTCTCTGATCATGGTATCCAGTGGAAATTTACAGCAGCCTATTCACCCAGAACCTTAGGAATAGCTGAAAGAATGGTGGGTTTAGTCAAAAGAGCCCTCTATACCTCCCTAAAAGGAAGAAAAATCCCTTTAACTGAACTAAAAACAATTGTTCTTGAAATAATGAATACAATTAATTCAAGACCACTCACTTATGTTAACTCAAATGAAGATCCTCCTCTGATCTACTAACTCCTTTCAAGTTGCTTTTTGGGTATGACAATACCAAATTCAACTTTTTAACCACTAATGATACCCAAGAAGCTGTTAATGAAGGTGATCAGGTGGATGCTGATTATATGACAGCAACAGAGGACAAAGAAAGAAAGAAAATACTGGATTACTTTCATAAGGGAGTTAAACAATCTCAAGAAAAAAAAAAGATGGCGATATGAATATTTGAGTAGTTTGAGGAAAAAGAATACCAACAACACAAACAACCAGTAAGTAAAGAACCTAAAGTAGGAGAACTGTGTCTCTTAGATGAAAATTCTATGAATCCCAAATACTTCTGGAAGATTGCTGTAATTGAAACATTACACCCAGATGAAGATGGCATAATCAGGCATGTAACTGTAAAAACACCCAATGGTCATCTCTCCAGAAGACACATATATCGGTTATACCCACTGGAAATAACTGATAAACCGAATATTGACCTGGAAGAACTGGAAAATTCCACAGAATCAGGAACTGTAGATTATCCTGACACTACTGCCGCTACTCAACCCCGACCACAAAGACAAGCTGCAGTTAGATTTCGGGAAGAACTGCAAAGGAAAATACAGAGTGGATCTTTGTGAAGACCACAAATTGAAAATTGTAAATAATTGTAAATACCGTAGCTATAACTTAAGACTAACGTTCTACAGAAAAGACGCTTTCATTTTCATATTTCACCTAAAAGGAACTTTTCTGTAGAGCATGTCATTTTCATTCATAAAAAAAAAAAAAAAAAAAAAATAATATAATTCTGGGTAAATTTTTTCCCCTTGGGGGGAATGTTAAAAAAAGTGGGTAGAAATAACCGCATATATTTCCAAATAAAATATAAACAAAATAAATATAGAATAAAAATAACAACTGAGGTGACGTGTATGTATATATATATATATGTATATAGTCTAACAGTCACTAAAGGGTAAATATCACTAAATCTAAGCTGAATGGCAAGAGCAAGTCATAAACGAACCAACGCGGCTGTTCGTATTGCTTTGGGCTGGCCTAGACATGTTTTTTCCTATCTGACCTAATCTTTGGTGCTGAGTATAATTAGGTGATGTTTCTAAGATGACAAATGGGGTAGGAAGTTGTTCGTACTTAAGTATAGTTAGGGGTAATGTCTATAGCTTCTAAATTGGTAATGTAAGAGAGAGTTAGGTAGGCTGTTTGTGGGACACAGGAATAAAACGGTAGGCTTCAAAAAATACCTAATTCAACGCACCGGTAAGTGCTTTGGATGTAGCCTAGTGGGTCGTCCGATTTGGTTTGTTTGTGTGGGTAAGCTACCGTACTATAGCGTAGGTCCCGCAGCCCTAACTCTAAAACTAATTCCTACTCAGCCCTAACTCTAAAACTAATTCCTACTCAGCCCTAACTCTAATTCCTACTCAGCCCTAACTCTAAAACTAATTCCTACTCAGCCCTAACTCTAATACAATTCACTATTCAGCCCTAACTGGGGAGTAACTAGATCAAATTTAAATCTAATCTAACCTACTCCACGTGATTTGGCCTAATTCGGTTTTGCTCTAGCATGTCGGTGATTGGCCATATAAGCCCCTACGAAGACTCTGGGGAGGACCTCGAAGCTTATGCCACTAGGGTGAGGTTGTTTTTCGAGGCAAATTCCATTCCGGATGCTAAGAAAGTACCTACCTTTTTAACTATAATAGGCCCTAAAACGTTTGGTTTAGTTATGGACCTAGTTTCTCCTAAAGCACCGGAAACTTGCACCTGTAATGAATTGGTACAGGCCCTAACCGATCACTACAAACCCCGAGTAGTTCTCATCTATGAACGTTTCAAATTTTATTCAAGGCATCAGACGGGAAATGAAAGCATTGCAGAGTTTGTTGCAGGAATAAAAAGCCATAGCCGTACGTGTAAATTTGGGGACAAATTAGATGAAATGCTAAGAGATAGGTTTGTAATGGGTCTCAAAGAGGAGTCTACCCAGAGAGCCCTATTAGCCATACAGGACCTAACTTTTAGTCAGGCTGTAGAAATAGCTACGGCTAGAGAAGCAGCTGCTAAAGATGTTAGAGCTTTTGGCAATCATAATAGTAAAGCCCAACACGTTAATAGCTTTAAATCTTCTAGGCCTGGCAGACCTAATGAGCCTACTAGACAGGCAAATAAAAGGTATGAGGCGAATACGACTAAGCCTACTAATTCTACTAAGCCTTCCAAGCCATGTACAGGGTGTGGAAAACACCATTGGAAGAAAGATTGCCCTTTTAAAGAAGCAGTTTGCCGAAACTGTAGTAAAATAGGCCACATAGCTAAAGTGTGTTTTCAAAGAAAACGAAGGGTGAAAATTCTAATTTTAACCTCTCTAGTGTAAATCCTGAAAGGGGAAATACTTCGAACATTGGAGTGGAGTACCTATTTTATGAGCAACAAAGTGGGAATAATACAGGCCCATATATTGTAGAGGTAGGCCTAAATGGAATTACAGTTCCTCTAGAACTGGATACAGGTGCTGCCCGGACTGTCATGTCCAGGAAGGTTTTTGAGGGAACTTTCCGAAATGCACCTAAACTACATGCCTCTAAAACTATCTTGAAGAAATATGGAGACATACAAATACCTATTTGTGGAGAAGCATACGTCACAGTTACACTCAACCAGAAAACTTTGTCTCATCCCTTAACCCTTTTAGTGGTGGATGAGCAAGGGCCTACTCTACTAGGCCGTGATTGGATTGATGCTTTGAAAATGCCGATTGACAAAATCTTGCCAAGGGGTCAGGCAGATGTGCATACACTCTCATATCCATCTGACATAGACTCATTGTTAAAGGAGTTTTCTTCTGTTTTTGGGCCTGAAGTAGGCAACCTAAAAGGCCATCAGGTCTGCATAGAAGTAGATCCTAATGTAACTCCGAAATTTTGTAAGGCTCGTTCAATTGCGCATGCACTGCGGGGGAAGGTAGATTTAGAAATTGACAGGCTGCTGAAAGATAAAATTATCGAACCAGTCACACACGCTAAGTGGGCTGCCCCAGTAGTTCCTGTACTAAAACCGGACAAGTCTGTGCGGTTATGTGGGGATTACCGTTTAACAGCAAATAGAGCCGTCCTTCTAGATTGCTATCCTATACCCAAGCCTGATGAATTATTTAGCTCTCATGCTGGGGGTAAATATTTCACAAAACTCGATATGTCCCAAGCCTATGCTCAACTAAGTTTAGATGAAAACTCTAAAGAATTAACTATCATAAATACGCACGAGGCCTATATAAGTACAATAGGCTATGCTATGGAATAGCATCGGCTCCGGGTATTTTTCAGAGGACAATGGACCAAGTTCTAGGTCACATTCCAGGGGTACTTTGCTTTCTAGATGATGTCCTCATTTCAGGTTCGTCTAAAAAAGAACACTAACTAGATTAACCACGGTTCTAAAAAGACTCCGGGATGCCGGACTTAAGCTAAAGAGAGAAAAGTGTTCATGGGTCACTAACGAGGTTTCATATTTAGGGTTCCGCATAGATGCCTCAGGCATTCATCCAACGGTGGATAAACTAGAAGCAATAGAAAAGGCACCACCTCCACAAAACATCACACAGTTACAAGCTTATTTAGGTCTCCTAAACTTTTATAGGAAATTTTTGCCTAATGCATCGACTTTCCTTGAACCCCTAAATAAGCTATTACGATCTGGGGAACAGTGGAGATGGGAGAAAACTCAAAAGGAAGCATTTGAGGCTTCCAAGGACGTACTACTAAAGTCCACTCTCCTAGTGCATTATGATCCTAAACTTCCTCTCGTAGTTTCAGCAGACAGCAGTTCTTATGGAATTGGGGCAGTGTTATCTCACCACATTGATGGTGTAGATAGGCCTATCTGTTTTGCTTCTAGAACACTAACCGAGACGGAAAGACGATATGCACAAGTGGAACGTGAAGCATTAGCCTTAGTATTTGCAGTAAAAAAATTTCATTTCTTGCTATGGGGTCATGAATTTAAACTAATTACTGACCATAAGCCTCCTTTAGGTTTATTTTCACCTAATAAAAATATTCCAGTTATGGCCTCAGGTAGGATTCAACGATGGGCACTGATTCTACAAGCCTATAAATTTGACTTAGTACATCGGTCAGGTAAACTTCTAGGTACGGCTGATGCGCTAAGTAGGTTGCCCTTAGAAAATCCAAATGATTGTGTACCTATACCTACAGAATGGGTTCACTTGGTGGAGTTTTTGGAATCCACTCCAGTATCTGCGGTACAAATAGAGCAGTGGACAAAATCAGACCCTATTCTGTCTAGGGTCATCCATTTCTGCTCAGTTGGTTGGCCTACTAAGGTTGAGAGTGAATTACAGCCTTTTTATCAACGTCAGTCTGGCCTCTCGATTCAAAATGGCTGTCTCTTATGGGGCCACAGAGTGATTATTCCAAATAAAGGCAGGTCGAATTTAGTGAAGGAACTTCACGCTGAGCACATTGGCGCAACAAAAATGAAAGAGCTGGCGAGAGCTTATTTCTGGTGGCCTGGTTTAGATGGAGAACTCGAATCATTGGTTCGTTCCTGTCAAAGCTGCCTAGAGAACAGAGATCTCCCAAGGAAAAGTCCACTTCATCCTTGGGAATGGCCTACTATACCGTGGCATAGGATCCATGTTGACTATGCAGGTCCTATAAATAATACTTATTTCCTAGTCATTGTGGACGCCTACTCTAAATGGGTGGAAATTCTTCCAACCACTTCCACGACTTCGGGTGTTACTATTCGCTTACTCCGTTCGGTTTTCGCTGGATGGGGTTTACCCGTAGTCCTGGTTTCCGACAATGGTACTTGTTTTACCAGTGAGGAATTTCGTTCCTTCGTCCACCTAAATGGCATTAGACATGTCCGGTCTAGTGTTTTCCAGCCGTCTACTAACGGTCTCGCGGAAAACATGGTCCGTACTTTCAAGTCGGCCTTGCGTCATTTTCGTGGGGAGGAAATGCAAGTGGTGTTGGATAAATTTTTGTTTAAATATCGAATAACACCTCACACCACGACGGGGGTGTCTCCCTCTAAACTTCTGATTGGCCGGGGAATTCGTTCAGTTTTCGATTTGTTACGTCCAAACGAAACGTTACAACAACGAGTTTTACGCCATCAGGAAAAACAGAAGTTGTACCACGACACTAAAAGAGGGAGAGTTCTAGAAGCGCAACCTAATGATCCAGTTATGATTCGCAACTATGGGGCTGGACGAAAATGGGTTCCTGCAACTGTGCAGGAGAGAACGGGCCCTGTTTCCTTCAAGTGCCAACTAGAAGATGGTCGTTCTATTAAACGCCATCAGGATCAGATATGGGAACGTGAAGTGCAGAAGGACCAGAGTCTTCCGAAAGAGAGAACTGATCCTCCGGAAAATGGTTCAACTCGCCCGCCTATACAGGTTGCACCTAATCCTACTACATCAACCCCGCTCCGCAGTTCGTCTAGGGTCCCTCATCCCCCTGACAGACTAAACTTGTAGGGGAGGAGTGAGGTGACGTGTATGTATATATATATATATGTATATAGTCTAAAAGTCACTAAAGGGTAAATATCACTAAATCTAAGCTGAATGGCAAGAGCAAGTCATAAACGAACCAACGCGGCTGTTCGTATTGCTTTGGGCTGGCCTAGACATGTTTTTTCCTATCTGACCTAATCTTTGGTGCTGAGTATAATTAGGTGATGTTTCTAAGATGACAAATGGGGTAGGAAGTTGTTCGTACTTAAGTATAGTTAGGGGTAATGTCTATAGCTTCTAAATTGGTAATGTAAGAGAGAGTTAGGTAGGCTGTTTGTGGGACACAGGAATAAAACGGTAGGCTTCAAAGAATACCTAATTCAACGCACCGGTAAGTGCTTTTGATTGTTTGCTAGAACCTAAATAATCTAACTGGGGTGTCTACCCCACGCTATCACAACAACCCTCGTTTCTAACCAACTAGTGAAGTTAGGTTTCCCTAATTAACAAAAAGAAAAAAAAAAAAGTTTCTGAGACAAAGAAAAACGGAGCTCTTTGTCGATCTTCGAAAATTTTGACTGCTGAATCAAGTGGGCTAGTTTTTTCGTAAAAAATTCTCTTAGTTCCCCAACTAACCGGGCAACTTAAAGTCAACCTTTAAACCTCAATATTAACCACTGCAATTAAACTAAAACCCTGTTTAACTAAATAGTGGCGTACCAGAACTAGGTGTAAGTAATTTAATTAAAATACATAACTAAGGTAAGAGATTAAAACTAGGTACCTAGAAGAAACTCGAACCGGGCTACAACTGCCCTAACTAAATAATTAAATGGCTGTTATAGCCCCTATTAAAACTTAAGGGCAATATAGTCCTAACTTAACTTGAATAAAAACCTTCAAAACCTTAAACCTTTAAAAACAAAAACTTAAGGGCAATACAGGCCTAGCCTAACTTAAACTGCAAAACCTAGGTCTGGGAAATAGCCCCTACAAATAAATAACTTAGTAGTGTGCCAAATAGTAACTTAAAACTTAACAAATAAAATTCAAATCTGGAAACTAAATGAAACTTATGGATTAGTTAGAAACAGAAAGGGTAACGTTCAACTGGCAACTTCATTTTTGGTAAGTCTAAATTAATTTTAATGAATTTAGTTTGACCATAGTTAGTAATCTGGCTGCCGACCAAATTTTAACCTTAAAACCACTGCAGCCTACAGTGAAAAAGTCTGTAGCTATGTTGACAGTGTCTAAATGGGCCATTATTATTTCTATAATTACTGTGTCTATTTAAAGTAAACTTAACCTTAATATTACACCTAAATAAAAATAATCTCAAGTAAAATAAAATTTTTCAATAAAATTTTTCAATAATGAAAGTAACTTGGTTTATTCAAAGGCAAAAGTGGCACCCTTAAACCAAAAGAAAACTGTACCACAACTTGAATTATTAATTGTCTCATTGGGAGTTAAAACAGCAGACTTTCTCTCACAAGTGCATAAAGAAGTTGACATAACAGACATTTACTTATGGACAGACAGTCAAATTTGTCTAACATGGGTGACCAACACAGATACAACGTCTTGCAAAAACATATTTGTGAAAAACAGACTAACAGAAATCAAAACTGCAAACACATCCCTTGGTATCAAATTTAGGTACATACAAACAAAAGAGAATCCTGCAGACTTTTTGACAAGAGGGCTCTCTTACAAACTGTTGAAAACAAATAAAATCTGGTATGAAGGGCCTGAATGGCTAACATGTGAGAATCTTTGGCCAGCCAAAGTAGTTAACCTCACACTCAACTATACGACAACTGAAAAGATCAGTGAGGACAAACCTATATTTGACTATAAACATTATTCAGACCTCAACAAACTCTTGAGAATTACAGTCTCTTGCTGCAAGTTTGTCAATAGCTATCTTCTCAAACACTGTCCTCAGAAGGCCTTTTTAAACTTAACAGAAACTGCAACAAAACACTGGCTCAAACAGATACAAGCTTCAGAATTTGACAAGGAGTTGAAGTATCTTAGGTCCAGTAACACATTAAACAAAGGAATTCCTTCACTTGTCATGGATCTAAATCTGTACCTGGATACAGAGGGTCTGATAAGGTGTAAAGGAAGGCTTAACAAGTCAACTTTGACTTACAACTCTAAGCACCCAATTCTTCTTCCGAGGAGGAATCACTTCACAAATCTCATCATCAGGGATACCCACAACAAAATACACCACATGGGGGTCCCACAAACCCTGACGGAGCTGAGAAAAACTTACTGGCTACCAAAGGGTAGAACTGAAACAAAGAAAATTTTAAACACATGCATTCCTTGTAAACGTATCCATTCACGACCCTTTAAGACCCCAAGCCCTCCAGACCTACCTGTGGAACGAGTAACATTTACTCGGCCATTTGAAACCACGGGTATTGACTACACTGGAGCGGTAAATGTGAGTTTTGGAGATAAAATGGATTCAAAGGAATACAAAGCGTACATTGTACTCTTCACCTGTGCTGCCACACGTGCCATATGTCTAGACATAGTAGAAGATCTGACAGCAGAAGCTTTTATTGCTGCTTTCAGACGATTTTGTGCACACAATTCTGTACCCAAAACTATATGGTCAGACAATGCCACATACTTCAAATCTGGTGAAAGAATTATTCATCAGATTTGTGACAGTGAAACAGTACAAACTCATTTAATCAAACACAATATAACCTGGAAGTACATTCCTGTTAATACACCATGGTATGGTTCCATTTGGGAAAGAAACATACAGACTGTAAAGAACTGCCTTAAAAAGACTATTGGGACAAAACATCTACAACGTTTTGAACTCATGACTATTCTGTCAGAAATTGAAAACGTTGTCAACAACAGACCATTAACTTATGTGGGAGATGGTATTAATGAGCCAGAACCTCTCACACCAAACCACCTAATTAAGGGAGAAACAGTAAACATGTTACCAGAATATGAACATAACAGTACAGAGGATCCAGATTGGGTAATAGGACACAAAGAACTCAACACAAAATACCAACATTTGACACAAATCAAAACTCAATTTATAACAAAATGGAGAGAAGAATACTTAACAAGTCTTAGAGAAAGACATAAACAATTAACAAAACAAAACTGGAACGATTCAGTCAAAATTGGGGACATTGTGTTGATACATGACAAGACACCAAGACAACATTGGTCAATGGGAAAAGTCTTGGAACTCAAAACTGGTGAAGACGAAATTACCATGGTTGTAAAACTGAAAACAGCAACTGGTGAAACCACCAGAGATATCACATTACTATATCCTTTGGAGTGTGGGGCTAAATTAGAACCATTACCCCAAAGGATGGATCAGGATACTATTGGGGAGGAATCTCTCAATGTACCTGATGTAACTCAAACTAAACCAGACAGGCCTCAAAGAAAGATTGCTTTGAAAGCCAGAAAACTTTTACAAGAAAAAATTAAGACTGGTGACTTATAAACCTTACACAAATTGAGCAAAGTTAAAATGCTTAATAACTTTACTTTAATTCCATAAATTTCCAATACCTAAAGGGAATCAAACTGATTGACATAACTTTAACTAAACTTGAGAAGTTGGCCTCTTGAACTTTTATATTTAAATAGGTCTTGAGTAACCTTTCTCTTCCTAAATTCCTACTTCATTCTTTTAATCCATTTTTACGTTTTACACAGTTTGTCAAAAAATTTGATCTATAACATACAAATTTTTCTCCGGCCCCCCCAAGTATATGGAAAAACTATACGCGCTCACAACGAATGTACGACAAAAAACCCACAAGAAAAAAAAAAACACCGACAAAACCCCCGGCGACCAAAACCCCACCGACAAAACTCCCGAAATAGGGTAATGCGACAAAACCCCCACTCTCAACAGGCCAAATCAAACAAAGGAAATACTACTCGTGTTGTCGCGGATTCATTGGAAAGCATGACTCAAGAAGGAAGATTGCTATGGGAAAATTAAGTACAGTAAAAAGAAATATTCAAAGAAAGCGTCAGGAAGGACGACCTAAGGATCCAGTATCTTTAAATGATTTACAAATCTCAGGTGATTGGGCTATGACTGGTAGAGAAAATACTAAGCCTTTTCTTATTCACGATAGTGGCATTGAAGCCAGGAATCGAGTCATTGTGTTTGCTACAGAAGAATGTATGCAACATTTAGGTAAGTCCGATATTTGGTTTATGGATGGAACGAAAATATTACGACTTAACCTAACCAATCGTCATATATATATATATATATATATATATATATATATATGCTGCAAACCCACAAGGAAAAAGAAAAAGAAAAACGATTATAAGGCTACCTAACGAAGGCTGGGGGCCCTGGTTTTGTCACTGGGTTTTTTTTTCGGTGGGTGTTTTGTCGGTGGGTGTTTTGTCGCCGGGGGTTTTGTCGGTGGTTTTTTTTCGTGTGGGGGTTTTGTCGGATCTCCGCTCACAATATAGTATCATATGTGGTACCTTTATTTCATAATTAAATATAAATTATTAATTAATTGAATTAAATATCTATACAAAATTGCCTCGGGATTGGCGACATAGCCTATTGGGAATGAAATAATTGCCATACGTACAAAGAACCAGTATGTATGCATCGAGCCTCACATAGCAACGAGAAAACCCAATTTATTGTTTAGTCTTCAAGAGAGAAGTAGACCAAACAAAACTTTGCCAGATCAGCAAATAATGAAGATACAACGCGAAAAGGAACGGCTCTCAGAGCTGTTTATGTACAGCGAACGCTTTAAACAGGGAAGATGTGCTTTGGTCGTCCCTAAAGTTCTGAGTGAATTCCTTATAATAAACTTAATAACTACAGATAGGATAGGCCTATACCTACAAGTGTTTATATTGTGACTGCCTATATTTATTATATCAAGTTAACTCATCGCGTAACTCCATCGTGGCGGCCCTACACCGAAAAAGATCGAACGCCCTATATCGAAGCAAACTAAGGCCCAGCAAAAATAAGGTGGGACAATTTCTTTTCGTTCACATATAGGCATCTAAAATCCCGACCCTAAAATTATTGTAAACAATTAAATATAAAGAGGTCCTTTAAAGACCTACATTGACATAACAAACTAACGAAAAAACATAGGGCTTTTGTCGGTAACTCTCCACTCAAATCTGCTGGAAATTTCCAACGGATGAGGGTATCAGGCAATCAACCCATAGCCCTATATACAGTAGTTTTTTCACACTCCCTTTGTAAAACAGCTTCTGAGAGGTTAGATGTGGACCCTTTACCGAAATTTGGACTGTTTCCGATTTTTTGAAAATAAGATATGTAATGTAGATTTTTACGCTGATTTAAAAACTGTAAGTCTTTTTTTGGAGAAATGAGCGGTTCAAAAGTTATGTTTGTATTGTAATTTTGTATTAGTTCAAAAAACTATAACAATACAATTGAAAACTAATACAAGTTATTGTATTCTTTAGTAATATTGGCTTATGTTACTAAGTATTTGTGTGAATAGATTTCGACAGTTATTTTTCTGTCCAGGTTAAGTTAATTGAATGCCCGGTTAGGTCAACTGAATGCCCGGTATGGTCAATTGTACGCCCTTGATGATTGGTTAGGTTAAGTTGTGATATTTTTGTTAGTTTTAACGAAAATATCACAACTTAACCTAATCAATCGTGAAGGGCATACAGTTGACCTAACCGGGCATTCAATTAACCTAATCGGGCATTATATCCCATACAAAATTACAATAACAAACAACTTTTGAATCGCTCATTTCTCCCAAAAAGGACTTACATTTTATAAATCAGCGTAAAAATCTACATCTTATTTTCAAAAAATTCGGAAACAGTCTAAATTTCAGAAAAGGCCCTAGATGTGCTATATCGGCTTCGCAGTTTCTTCAACCCCACTCAGTTCTGTTTCTGTATAGGGGTTTTGTCCGCTCCTGTTTGGAGTACACTTCTCATGTGTTGGGTGGCTCAACCGACACAGCTCTACTTGATCGTATTGAATCAAAGGCTTTTTGGCTCATGAATTCCCCGCCTCTCACTGACTGTCTTCAATTCCTCTCTCTTTGTTTCATTTTCTTTTTACTATTGATATTATAACGGACACTGCTCTTCTCAACTCTCATGTCGCCTCCTTTTTTATATCTATGCAGCACTCCTCCTTTTTTATATCTCTGCAGCACCGCCTTTTTTATATCTATGCAATCTATGCAGCAGCAGACTTTCAGCACATTCTCATCCCTTTCTTGTTCAACGCTCTAATGCAGTGGTTCTTAACCTTTTTTGGAAGTCGCACCCCTTCGGTTCTCAGAATATTATTTCGCACCCCTTGTCAAAGATCAATGACATAACAGTTTAAAGGACTTGGAATTAAAAATATAGAATTATATTTTGGATATATTTTCGCAATAACACTACTAAAAACAGTTAAAATTACATAGTTTACACGTTTAGTGGCTTTTCTGTTCTTGTTTCTTTCTTTGAAATGGCCACACGCATGTCATCACTCACATCTAAGCGGTTTCTTGTCTTCGTTTTGATATGTAAGAGCGTTGAAAAGCTTTGCTCGCATGCGTACGTGGTCACAAATGGGACGAGGATCTCCAGAGCTCTCTTCGCCAATTGTGGGAACGGTTCCAGCTGAGCACACCAGAAGTTGTCGAGCTCCATTGTATCAAACTCCATTCGGATTCTTTCACTGGTCTGCAGTTGAACGAGATCGTCTTTCATCATATCATTGTCGTCCATGGAATCCAGGTTGAAAAGAAATAGATCCTGTATCCATTTCTGTGCAACACCAAGATCTCCAAGGGAGAAATAGCCTTAGAAAGACTGGATCAACTTTCGCAAATGCTCCGCGACTTCAGTCGCGGTGGATATTCCTTCTTCTTTTGCACCGACAGCTTCATCAAGCAAAGGAAAGTTAGCAAAATTTCCTTTCTCAACACGCTTTATCCAAATTGGAAGTTTCCGGACGAAGGCAGATAACTCTTCTCCGGCCGTGATCATGTTCATCCCTGCTCCTTGCATAGACGTGTTCAGTTCGTTCTGGTGCGTACACATATCTGCTATATACGCCAGGAAAAAAAAGAATGAACTCTCTGTTCTCGAAGTGATCAACTATGTCACTGCCTTGGTTTCGAAGAAATTGTATTATTTCTTCACGCAGTTCGAAGATACGAGTAAGCATCCTGCCACGGGAGAGCCACCTCACTTCCGTGTGGAAAAGAAGAACACTGTGCTCGGCTCCAATTTCTTCGCAAAAAGCTCGGAAAAGGCAATGATTCAGACCTCGTCCTCTGATGAAGTTCACTGTGCTCACAGAAGTAAACAAAGCATCCTTCAATTTTGCAGGCAACGTCCGTCTTTATGGCGAGTGCATGACGGTGCAACACGCAATGTGTGACCGTGATATGCTGTATCTCCTTCTTCACATAGGCGGCAAATCCTGAATTGTTTCCTAGCATGGCGGAGGCTCGATCAGTGCAAATAGATCCAGACACGGCGAACGTCATCCCATGCTTCGAAAAGAAGCCTTCGACAAGAATGAAAACATCGATTCTTTTCGTAGTTGTTTGCAGCGGTTCACAAAACAAGAATTCATCTAGCATTTCTTTCTCCTACATGTACCGCACAAACACCAACAGCTGACTGCAGCCATCGACATCGGTTGACTCATCCAGCTGAATACCCACTTTGACAGGGTTAGCTTTGATAACTGCAATCACTTGCTGCAAAATATCCCGATTCAACGGTTCATGTCACCTATCCTAGAACGAATCACGTCGTTCGACAAGGGAACCTGTTTAAGTTTTTTTTGTGCTTCTGTTCT